>WWPM01022694.1:0-10505 GCA_023279145.1 Glomeris maerens
AATTACTCTGATGACATCAAAATGCCCCAATTTTGATGTTGTCCCGTCAAAAGTGAAACATCATTTCTGCAAAACCTGAATTTGTACTTTGTATATTTATAATTGTATTCTCCAATGGATTCAATAGGCATTTTGAACTTAAATAATTTATGACTTTCTCACTTTCAAATCAAGGGGGTAATGTCGGTTTAAAGAAGTATATTTTAGTACGCAAAGTAGATAAAAAGCTTCATGAACCCTGACCCAGCCAACTCCTATGTATATGGTTTACACAGGTCCTTGCAAGTTCTAATAGGATCAGAACAATTTCTTCCATATTGTGAAATCTATTTGAAATTACAGCAAATTCGGTTATGAAATTGGACGTTTTAGCCCTTGAATTCTCTATTTAAAATCTGTATGAATTTTCCATTTTTGTGTGTATTATTTTTATAGTAACCATTATAATAGTATGGTATTCATAAATAGAATTTTAGTGGTTTTTGTTTAATATATGATTTTATAAGTGTTTTGGCAATTTTGTAATCTTTTAAAAGAGCTTCGCAGCAAGTTCATTAATTGGTGGCATAACTTTGTTTTGCGAAATCTGGAATTTTGTAGCTGAAATTTGGATGTTATAATAGTGAAATAATGGTTATTGGTTTGTTTTACTTTATACAGGGGCATCAGGGTTTGCTTGTGCTCTAGTGGACCATCAAGGCAACTCATCTTCAAACCTGTTTCTGTGCAAGCCATGTGGTTAGTTTGAACATTTTTTCTTCCTCTTTTCTCTCTCTCTCGGCATTCGCATTTTTATTATACAGTTAGGCAACATAGCAAAGATAAGTTTATTCGCGTTTCTGCAACCGGGTTATTTTAACGTCGGTCCAGGAATGATTTTGTCAGTGCTCTGAATATACATCTAAGTTGAACAGGGTTCATGTGCCAATCCAGAAGGAAAGAATCACGTGTTTGAATGTAGTTTACGTAAAGGAAAATGCATTCCTGTTAGGTTTGCAAAAACTAGCTGGCCGCTATGTTTATTTGTTTTTTGCTTTTACAAAAATCTTGCTCGAATTGCAACTATAATTTACTCGATAGAATATCACTGCATAGTTGTTGGAGATAAAGAAAAAAATTACAAACATGAAGTGAATCATGGAAGAAAAATGAATAGTTTTTCGTTTCATAGTTTCAACTTGCTTTATTGTGATTAACTTTATTGCTGAAATAAGTGACAACTCACTAATAACAAAGAATAGTTTTTATTGATGGGGAAAAAATACTTCACACTCTTTTTTAACAAAACTTGGCTGAGTTGCAACTGCCCTTTTCAGAGATTGAGCGCCCTTGCAGGAAGTGACAAAAAATAGAGGGAAAAGGGCACCTGGGCAGGATGTGACCTGCCTTTGCCGTTTAGTGTATAAACAAACTTGTTCAAAACAGCAAAAGTCGAATTTCACAAAGAACTACACAAACATGCTGAAATATAAGACAATGCATTTCTTAATCCACTGAATTGTTACAAAGTGAATAAGTTTTTTTTAGGATTTATGTTTGACTGTATAAAATGAGTGAAAGTGCTAATTGAATTGAAATGTGTGAATGTTACATCAATTACTTGCAATATGTTTACCTGTGCTGATGTATTATCTTCACGGAGTAACCTTGCCGAGATACTGTTCTGCTCTTTCCTCTTACTCATTGTCTTTGGTCTGTCCTATTGAGTATCCGTATTTGTTCTAAGAAAGTGGTGTTCTATATGTGGTGGTATGGAGCCACGTGGTTTGAAGAATGGGTGGTGGTATAGCATTGGAAGTGCATATATGTAAGAAAGAGGGAAAGAAAGGAAGGAAGGCGACGTGGGAGGAGCGCAGTATCCTTATTTGTGCCATTCAAGGCTGAATTAGCAATGTTGAAGAAAGTAGGATGTGGTAAATGTTAGCAGTTGAACGCGGAGCGCAGCTCTCTTCGGACTCCACTGGTTTTGAGTGGTCGTTGGAAAGCTGCTTTCTCGGTAGTACGCTACTTGTTGGCCGCCGTTTTGCAGGACCCAATGGACGGTTGAAGAAGTAGTGTGTTGTTTTGTTTGGTGTTGGATCACTAGAGGAATAATACTCTTGAAGAAAATTGCAAGTGTTGCCCTTGAAAAAACGCCGCTCCCTTATCTTAGGTGTGCGAAAAGAGGATCCGCGAACCGACAGGTGCGACTTGTCCAAACACAGCAATCGACAAGAGCACGTAGTTGAAAGTTTTTGGAATCTGTTAAGGAATAGGTGGAGATCTTATGCTCATATTTGCAAGCAATTCCCACAACGTCTTGAGAGAAATTCCGCTTTATGGAGAGGAAAACCCAGCAAATCTAAGTTTTCAGCATATCAAGGAACGCTTAGCAAATTTGTCTACAATTTTGCATCGGTTTGGCAACTACCATGATAAAGTTTTGTACATTAGATTCCAATCTTGCACAATGTCAAGTAGGATATTTGGCATTTTCCATGACTCGTTGCGGTTCTGCTTCTCCCACCTCATGATGATATGGTGAGTGGAGGACGTTGAAACTAGTTATAACTGGCTATAATGGGATATGTTTATTTCTTTTTTAAAAATCTCATTTTTCCTCGTTTTATACGCATAGTTTTTTCGCTCCTGTGCGAGGTTCCACCAAGAAATAATGATGTCATTGCAGTTATATGATGATGATGACTATTTCTTGGGTTTCAGTGTTGAATGAACACAGTTTTTGGATGGTTGGTAGGGATTGGTACCACTTGTTTCCAAACATTGTTGAGCCAATGAAGGTTTATGAAATTTACAAAGGTTGGTTTTAATATGAATTGCAGAAAAAATTCATCCATTCTTATGGGTCTGCTACGGGGAATATTTTTGTTATAATATATGTATGCCACTTGTTACATACCCCTGACCTACCTTCAGTTTTGTGGATTACTATTATTATGAATGTCTTGGCATTTTCTTCTGAAAGCACGTTATTATTCTGTGAAGTAAGATATCCTGTGAAATTTGTGTTTTTCCCACGTTTAACCTTGTTTAGAACCCCTTTTTATTTTGTTTTCGTTTTAGTTTCAAGAGATTAAAGAATAAATTAATTCCAGATAGTGGTAAGTTGGATTTATTAAACATTGGCTTTTAGAAATCATTGTTCAGATTTGAAGGTCAGATTAGAGCAGGTTTTAACCGCAGCTGCTTTTAATTTTGACCTTTTTCCACATGCTTCAATGCAGTGAATCTAATAACTGTGCAAGTTTTTTGTATTGAATACTTTCAAGAGTTACTACTACAACAAGAATTTATCAGGCAAAAAATACTTTATTTAATCCTTGTTAAGGCAAAACCCCCTAGGGCAATTTGAAAAGCTGTGGATTCTTTTTCTATTATGATTTTGCTACTAGTTTTTATGCAATTTACTTTAACAGAAATGTGGACATTTTGTGATATTCTTTTAAACGTTTAGACACATTTGGGAGACTTGTTCAGCGGTTTTTGTTTGATTTGGGTTTTGGCAGATTTGCCGGAAATGTATTCGCATTTTGTTGGGAGTGGCCGTAGTTTTTGTAATCTTTTATCAGACTTGGAGAATACAAATTAATATGTAAAGAAGTAAGATGAAGATGAAACCAAAGTCGTGAAAATTAAAGCAGTGGTCATCAAGGGCGAATTTTTGGCTTCTTTTTTCTTTTTCAATTTTTTTTAATTCCCAGTTGTCAGTTTTGGTTTCTTGTTCTGTGAAGCATGTTTTCCTTCTTGTTTCCTTTTTTCCTTCCGCTTTTTTTTATAAACTCCATGCTGAAAATTGTAATGAGGGTGAATACATGTTATTATAGTTTTTGCTTTGTTTCAGAGCATCTACACTTTAAATATAATAATTACTTTCGTCATCAGGGCTGAATACTTTTTTAATGACTTGAAAGATGACTTCCAAAATAAGCTCTTCTACTGAATGCCATGCAACGTTCCCAAAACTAGAGTTTCATGTTTATTATAAGTATGTGTATAAACTCCCTGGGCCATCCAAGTTTAGCAGTTGCTAAGCTGCTTTTGGTTTCAAAAGAAACATTATTCACAAATGACGTTACATTAAAGCATATTTTCTCAATAAAAAAAGTCTGACATTGCTATTAATTAATGAATGACTATTTTCTGCAAATTGGAATAAATAGATTTTTTATTTGATTGCATTCGGTTGGGGTTTCAATCTTGTTCTATACAATTACCTTTTTTCAGTCCCTAGTTTGATTCTGTTTTTTAAAGTATTTCTAATTGCATTTCGTTTTGTAAATTATTCATTGTGCAATTATCCTTGCCATTTTCTGATTTTTTTTTTATAAATTTACAATTCATGTCAATGGCTTCCCGCATGAATCTTTTAAGAGTAGCGTGATCTTTGTTTTTTCTCGCAAGCTTTCCGATCAGGTTGTTTATTTGTGTAATTCCTTGCAGTTATTTCTGCCATTTTATTGTGTTGTAATGGGTTATGTATTTGTTATTTCGCCCATTTTATATTGGATCTAATTGAATGAATTGCCGTGACTGCTTCGCTGAGTTGACTCGTTGCACATGCGTGATTCTTTCAATTTCGCTACAACCTTGTTATATACTAAACCGTGTTAATACTTTATTACGTAGTGATGTTAGAAATGGAACTTTGGTCTTTTTTATTTGGTTTCCTTGCGTGCTCTTATTCGTTTTCGTTTTTGAATTATTATAGGTCAGCGCTGCAGAGTCTGCACAAAGCTAGCAACATTGCGGCCCAATCCATGGGAGGCTTAAGTTATTCGTGGATAGGATATTATGAAGCCAACGTCTCTTCCGATCAGTCCTGCCTTAACGAGTGGTAATTTCTACTTGTTATTTGGTTGATTTCTCAGATTCATTAGCCAACTAAGTATATATGCGGTCTTCTTTATTAACGCAGGAATGCAATGGATGACTTGGTATCCATGAGGCCGCCATCGCCTGGCTCAATCAGGTCACGGTAAGTTGGAAAACGAAGAAGTAATAACCAGAAGCCTTCGGCTCTGATATGACATGCCAAGTCATAATCGTAACGGGATGTCCTTGCGGTGTGTTGCAATGGAAAAAGCAAATATGTCTCGGTGCCACCGATATACGTGTTCGGGTGCGTGAAATTACAGAAGTACGATCGGAGCACCTTGACAGCAATTTTCCCTTAGTCGCATATATTTAATCTGCAGCCTTCTATTTTATAAGATGGAAGGTTGTTAGATATGCATATTTATTGTTGTCACGTCCAGTTACCCCAAAAGCAAGAACTCGTTAACATTAATATTTGACTGTTACATTTGCACTGTTGTAAACGTTTAAAATAATGGCATTATGCAATTGTTCACCCCAAAGACATAGAAAACTCAGGAAATACTATGTCAATGTTGCCAAAACAGTGTCGGCTTTAACCAGATTATAAGGTTAAATTGATAAATATGTATTGTTTTGTTAGTTTTTAAAATCCTAAAAGCCTTCTTATTGCTCAAGCTGATCTGCAATTTTGTGCATGAACTGTCTGGAAACTGACTTTTTGTTTTCATTTCTTATTTAGACCTCATGAAAGGGGAAAGACTGAGCAGTTCATTCGGTTGAAACTGAGGGGGATAATGATGACATTGGATCTAGATGTAGTCTCCTGCAAGCTTGTAAGTCTTGAATCGGCGTAACTATTTTTTGTTTCGATTATCGTGAAAAAGAAAGCCAAAATCAATTCAGATCCGCAATCGTCTGGAAGAGGAACTGGACATGAACCTGCATGATTACAAGAGTTTCATAGACGAAGAGATGCTTGTAATCCTAGGCCAAATGGATTCCCCTTCCGAAGTCTTTGACTACCTGTACCTTGGTTCCGAGTGGAACGCTTCAAATTTAGACGAACTGCAGAAGATGGGGTGAGTTCCACTCGCTCTTTCAATACCCAATGCGAACAAGGACTAAATAACTATTCGTAACAGGATCAGGTATATACTCAACGTGACCCGCGAGATTGACAACTTTTTCCCCGGCATCTTTGAATACCAAAATATCCGAGTTTACGACGACGAGAGCACGGAGCTTCTTAAACACTGGGATCACACTTACAGGTTCATCGCAAAAGCCAAGTAAGTTACCCTCTTGATTTGAAAGGGATAAAATCATGTTATTGAAATGCAAATGAGATATAATAAATGTAATGATAAGGCTTCATATTTTATATACAATGCATTGGTTGTTATTCGTTGTAGGGAAGAACGCTCGAAAGTGCTAGTCCATTGCAAGATGGGTGTGAGTCGTTCCGCTTCAGTGGTGAGTCTGCGTCTGCCGCTTTGCGGATCAATCTGTAACAATGTACGATAGCAATGCACGTGCGCATGCAGGTGGTCGCGTATGCCATGAAAGCTTACAATTGGAAACTGGAGAGGGCCACAGATTTTGTCAAGAGTAGAAGACCATGCATCAGTCCCAACAAGGGCTTCTTACGGCAACTCGAGATCTACGAGGGAATCCTAGACGCAAGGTAAGGTTGCTAGGTTTCCGCCCCCGATAGCGAATTTGCTAAGAATAGGATACGTGCATTGTAGTTGTATTGTGTGCGGGGCAATTGTTTCATTGTACTTCCTCTGGTTCAAACTGGGTTTTGGGGATGCGTTTATTTGGTGTTTATGTGGAAGGGAGAGGGTTATTGTTGCTTGAAATCTATTTTGGGCTGGAATTATGTTTTGACCAGAACAAACATGTCTTTTGCACAAACTTAAATGCAAAAAATTACATAAATAATTTCATTTATATTGGCAATATTGTGAATTAGCAAGCGAACTGAACAATTAAAAATTTAATGTTGGCGATCCAGCAGTGTATTAAAGATGAAGGAAAACAGTTTGAATATAAAATTCAGTGAAATCTAGTAAGTTAGTTCAGAGAAGGGCTTTGGAAAAGTTGGAAAATATTATATTTTATACAAAATGACACTGAAGATTGTATTTTTCGTGTTTTTCTACAATATTTATATTGATTCACTTCCAAAAATTTACGTCCTTCAGTTTGAATACTATGAAAACACGACCCAACATCGCTACTGCTTTTGACGGTACTGTTTTCTTTCTTGGCAGCAAACAACGTCACAATCAACTGTGGAGGTCGAGGTCCTTGGCCAGCCTGCAGTGCCAGCAGAGCGACGACGCGAGCACCACAGACGGTTGCACGGTGACCGACGGCGCACACCCGCACCAGGCGCACGAGGATCTGTCACTCTACCTCGAACCGCCTCACTCGCTGCACAGGCCAAAGTCATGGTCGCCGGACGACAAGATCGCCGACACTTTGTTCAAAGCCATGGGTACCGTACAGAGCGGCGGAGCCGCTTGCGATCATGCCGCGGCCGAGAACGCGGATCGCGCATCCCAGTCGTCGGCCGCAAACGACGACCCGAAGCGCAACCACGTATTGTGGCCGTGTAACGGCCAGAGTTTCAGTGTGTCGCCGAATAAAGCTCTGTTCTTGCCGGTCGCCACCCGGCTGCACGTGGACACCGTCGAGGTGCAATCGGAGGCGGAAGTGGAAACCTCGTTGCCGGTGACTTTCTGTATCGGGGACGAAGACTCGCCGACTTCTGAGGAAGCACCCCCTTCGCCGCCTTGCGGCGAGGATCCGAAGGAGCCGAAGGAAAGCAAAGAAATGAGACACGTGCCATCCGTCAAGGACCTGATCATCGAGCTGGAATCTCAGAGTGGCGGCTCCGATGCCAGACCTTGCAAGGACAAACTGGATCTTCCGGGAACAACGGGTCTCGTACACAATCTGGCCAGTCAGTTCGAAGGCGGTTCGCAGACGGCTAGTCCACCGCTTTCCCCATCGTCGTCCGCGCCCGGGGACCTCCAAGTGCCATCTTATTCTTCTTCCTCTTCGTCTTCTTCTTCCTCCTCGTCTTCGTTCACTTCGCCATCTCCTTGGCTTTTCGTTACGCCGCCAACCACGGCGACCGCCAATCTGCCGGAAGAAGCTGTCGTGGAGAACGTGGAGCCGATCGTGTCGCAGACCAAGCCGGCCGCTAAACGGCACCAGGCTTTCATCGTGAAGCCGGAAACTTGGGTGGAGGATCCACTGTCGGCCGAGAGCCTGACGCCGACCAACGCAAATGTCGACGATGTGTTCTCGGAGAGCTTTAGGGCGGCGGTAGACGTGGAGGCCCCGCCGGTCAAGCTCAATGACCCTTTTTCGGCACAGGTTGATAAGGTGTTCGAACGGGAAGAGAGGACCCAAGACACTCAGGTGACAAGTATTCTTGTATTTCAGTCTTTTCCGTAGGTTTTTTTTTATATATTGTACCATGTTTTAATAATCTTCTGAAAAGGAATAATTGAATTGTGAAATTATTATATTATATACACCCTGTATATCTGCGCCACAATATTGAAAGACATTCAACCACAATAATGTTGTACAATATGCAGTTGATTACCATGATTTCCTGTTTTTCTTCCATTTTTTTCCTATATTTTATGCTGTTTTTACTTGACAGCCCATTACAGGTGACGTAAGCGGTTTGCAAAAAGAACACAACTAAACAAGGGATTTTTTTGTATCCCGTCCCTTAGGTTCCATCCAGACAAGACTCATGGGGTTCGGCCGACAGTGCAGTGGGACTGAAAGCCGTCGCCTCCCGAAAGGGCTCCTGGGGCTCTCGGGAGTGCCCTTGGGGCAACGGGGATGCCGGCAAGGGCCGCAACGCTTCGCTCTCGTCCTCCGTGGACACGGGCGTGGACGGCTGCTCCAAGGAATCGTCTTGCGCCATACTCGCTGAAGAGAACCTTTGCGACGTGACCGTGGGGGACGACGTGAGCCTAAAGAGGACTGGGTCCTTTGACGAGCAGCTGGCTAACGCCTGTCCGTGCCACCCGAAACAGGACGAATGCGAAGGTGCGGCGTGCGTGCAGAGGTCGCAGAGCCTTCGGCTGGGGCACAGGTGCCCAGCGGCCGTGCCCTTCAACTCGCGACCTTACATGCCCATCCCGTACAGAAACCCTACGCTGGCCGACAAAAAGGCATCCGCCAGCTTGATCTCTAGTTTCCTTGTGGCCGTCGGGGCGAGCCCCAAGATAGATTGCGTATCTCCGAACGGTCACTACGCCAGCAGTCCAGCCCTAGGTCAGCAAGGATCGGTCGACGATACCGATTTG
This sequence comes from Glomeris maerens, assembly GCA_023279145.1. Lineage (NCBI taxonomy): Eukaryota > Metazoa > Arthropoda > Diplopoda > Glomerida > Glomeridae > Glomeris > Glomeris maerens. The sequence continues at coordinate 9,162 of WWPM01022694.1, forward strand.
GGCCCTTGCGTAGTGTTGCCGACGCACTCGGCTTCGCAGCCCAACATCACTTGCGGTTCCAGGTCGGAGCGCGCGTCAAGGGCTCATTTGCGACTAGAGTTGGGTAACGTGTGCCGACCCGAGAGCGATCCCAATGACAGTCCTACGGAAGACGGAGTGCCTTACACCGGGATAGTGAAGCAGCAAAAGGAAGTCCTAAAGAACATGATGTGGTCGGCGTCTTCCACTCCTTCATCTTCTTCTTCTTCATCGTCGTCGTCGTCTTCGTGCGTATCATCGGTCGCTCCGGTCGAAGGCTTCTTCGAAAGGGCCGGTTCGGTGAGGAGTACGACTGCCGCGAAGCCGAGCAAAAATTCTCCAGAGCAGGAAGACAACGGGTCGGGTGTGGTACGTAGAATGTTGCAGGTGATGGAAGCGAAAGGAGGGGGAGTTAACAGTGGAGCGCAACAGCAGCAGCAACAACAACAACAACAGCAGCAGACGCAAGCGCAGCAAAAGAAGGTGGTCATCTTGGACCAGCAGGGAAAAGAGAGGTTGACGCCGAGTCCAATCGAGGAAGTGTCAGACGAGACGCCGCTCGCGGAGCAGCTGCAGTTAATTGCCGAAGTGAGCCCCATGGTGGAGAAATCTGTGCGGTCCCTTGTGGGCAAGTTCGAAGTGAAGGATGGAACGGTGGCCACGGTGAGGACGAGGTACCATTCGGAGAACGAGGTGACCAAATACCCGAACATCATCCTGCAGCAGTCGACGATAGCAACTTGCACGGATGGCTTCCAAAACGATCCTTGTTCCTCTCCGGGTCGCCGCAAGTTCAGCCTGGATTCGGAAGTGGAGGTGAGGAACGCGGTGTGTCCCGCGGAAGTTGTCGTCACGGTCCCCGAACCGAACTCAGACGTGATGACCAGAAACCTGAGGAATGCTGTCGGCAAGTTGACCGCGCCAGACCCTTGTCCCGAAACGGTACACAAGCCGCCCCCTCCGCCGACCGTGGTCGCGCTGAAAGGGCCGGAAGGCTCGTGTTCCCCGCCGAGGAAAACCCGCGTGCTCCAAGGTAAAAGCCATCCCTTGACAAAGCTGACCCCCAAAAGGAGGCACGCGGACCCAATGTACAATACGATGTAATGTAGATGAAACGGTAAATATCTGTTACCGTACGGTAAGGTTCCGGTCGTTTGTCCGTTTCCATGTCATACGCCGATTGAATTGAACCGCGCCAAACTATAGTGCTACCAAAATAAGATGAGACTAGAGCCCCGCCCCGCCCCGCCCCGCCCACAATGCAGACTGGCCAATATATCCGATGCAAGCGTGGTGTACGCCAATTGGCAAGTTTTCATTGTAGGC
>WWPM01022695.1:0-16207 GCA_023279145.1 Glomeris maerens
CGAATCGCAACCTCTTACGTCCGTCTTCCTTTCAGACAACCCAAGGTTCACGCCGCCGCGGCGAAAGACGACGGCTCCGCGTCCAAGGACCCGCGCTGCGGTAAGCCGCGTCAAGACGCCCGGACCGACCTCCCGCGCGCCGTTTCCGCAGGGGTCCCGAAAAACACCAACGCGGAAGACGTGCTTAGGGCCGAACGCGAGAAGAAAGAGAAGGGCCGTCTGGAGGCCGAGAAGAAGAAGGCTCTCGACAAGGCCGGCAGGTGACTTTTAAAAACTTCTACTCCGGTTAGTGTCCTTTGTTTTTCAGGACCTGCCCTTGTTGCGCTCGTTCGCAGGGAGAAGCAGAAGCAGCAGAACCAGGAGCGGAAGGAGAAAGAGAAGAAGAGGACCCAGAAGGGAGAGAGGAAACGGTAGCGGCGCGCGACGCGACGCGATTCCCGTAAATGCCCGTCGTGGAACAAAAAGAAAATAAATCCTTTCGATTAGGGGAGGAAAAAAATAGAATTTCCGACATGTAAATACGAAAATAGGCCTTTAAGATTGTTACTGTTGCAGATGCCCATGTCCATTTGCCATCCTTGAAAACAACACGCACTTTCGATGGACGAATTAAACGTTTTTCGGTTAAAAATAACACTCGCACGGTTTACGTCACAGCTTTTTGCCTTCGTGCCCCACGAACTGGTCCATGAAAGTGTACGATCCGGTGGCCCTCGATAACGCTTCGTAGCCCTTCACCGTGAACAACCTGCAAAAGATATTTAAAAACGGACTGTTGAGCGTAACGTTGCGTGTAATATCGCAAATAAAAACGAAACGCACGAATTCAGTTTCGGAATGGAAATTTCCTTTAAGCCGAGAAACTATTTTTGCACGCGTGCGGAACTGCCCGATATCCGAACGTTGACGCTTTACGTACCCTTTGAAGAACAGTACCGCGGTCAAGATGCCCGGTACCATGACTAGCTCCTCGTTGACGAGCATCCCGTCCACCGCTTTCCTCACCACGTACTCCGGCTTCAATATGGGAAGCAGCCTGCGAACCGAAACGTATTTTACTTCCGCAAGCGTTCGAAACGGACAAATAGCGTAGGTACTTACTTGGAATGGACACCTTCGAACATGCCGGTGCTGATGAAGTAAGGGCACACGGTGGTGATCCGGATGTTCCTGTGCCCCAGGCTCCTCATTTCGAGGTGAAGGGCGTCGCCGAAGCCGACGACCGCGAACTTGGAAGCCGAGTAGTCGACGAGGCGGCTGACCGGGGACAGGCCGGCCATGCTCGCTATGTTCACGATGTGCCCTTGTCCGCAAGAGATCATGCCGGGAAGGAAGGCCTTTGTGATCTGCGCCGTTATACAACCGCGTATTTCATCGACGATCCTCCAGTAAACTACAACATTATAAGCTAGAGGTCCCCTACTTGGGGCTTACCCAGAAATGAGCCATGATATTGACGTCAAAGGTCCTCTGGATCGAATCATCAGAACCTATAAGATAGTATATTAATCATTTGTTTTAATTGGTCCGATTAAGGAAGTTTCATATTGTCAAAGGACCATTATAACAGTTTTAGGTGTAAATAACACTGTGAAATAACCTGGATAATGCGCAATATAATGACCATTTAAAAGCTATAAGGAAAACTACTTCGCAGATTTCTATTCGCTTATTAATTCCAGTTGAATTTTAATTTAGTTGTGAAAAAAAATGCCTTTCAAGGAAGTAATTCACACCATTCACATTTTATTTGCCTGCTGTTTTCGTACAGTTTACGCTACAGGACATCTGTGTTGCTAATAAGTTTACTGGGTATAATATATATAGTATACGTAATTCTTTATCATCCAAGGTCTAAGAGGCGCGCCTTTATTACGCGTAAAATCTACAATAAAAATAGATATTTATCTCCTTGTTCTTCGCAAATAATAGCTTGGAATAATAGACCTTTCCGAATTGGAGATTTGATAAGATATATGTAATTCGACGTGAAATTACGAAACACGATAGTAAATCAAAGGTTACAGACAAATAATATAAAGTCGTTATCAAGTTTGCCGTGCTCGGTTTCTATTCCCCTTTCGAGTAATTTTATTGTCACTGTGAGCGCAAAGAAAAAGAAAACCATTCAGGGAGATCGATAACAGAATCAGTGCATCAATTGGGTTCTTTTATTTTGAGCATGACCGGTAGATGGCCATTTATTCGCGATAGAACAACGTGGGGAAATTGGAGTCCGAACGTTAAAATATATGGGCAAAGATGGCGGCGAGTCGTTCCAAACGTTCCAATTAGCCTCCAATTCACGGCAACAAAATCGGCCATTTGCGTTCGAAATAGCCTCGAAATGACGCAACCAAATCGACCATTTAATAAATTTTAAAACGTTCGAAATAGCCTCGAATGCATGGCAACCAAATCGACTATTTATTATAGTCAAAACGTTTGAAATAGCCTAGCTAGCTATTTCAGGGCAACCAAGTCGGCCATTTTTTTGAATCGTAAACGTTCGAATTACCCTCGATGTCCAGGTCATGCAACCACATCAGCCGTAGCACCGGGCCTTTCCATATCAATTTGAATTTTTTTGCCCGCAATTAAGCGGACCCGCGAAATTTAAATGTCGCGAACGAAATAAGGACCTTTTACGGGGATAATAAATAAAGAAGAATGCACTGACACTCGAGTAAAGGCTTCCCGCCGACCACTCCAGCGTTGTTGAACAAAATAGTGACCGGTCCCACTTCCCTTTTCACTTTCTCCGCCACTTCATACACGTCTTTCCTATTACTGACGTCACAGGTGTACGCCCACGCCTTCCCGCCTCCAGCTTCTATCATCTTAACAGTCTCCTCGTTCCCTATTTTTCGCAAAAAAAAACAATATATTAAAGAAACGTGTAATAACAGAAAACGATAAAAAGGCGAGAACAAGATGGCCGCCGTCGAACGTCTAAAACGTTCTTCACGCTCGATGGCGACGGCGGCCATCTTTTTCGAACGTTTGGCGCGCATTTCTCCTTCAAACAACTCTTTGAACCTTTCGTTTGTAGCTTTTTCAACGTGGAAAATTGGGGGGGGGGGGGGATTACGACGGATGTATGTAATGATGTGTTTTTTTTTTCTTGTTATAACCCGGGATGTTTGTGTTTTGCACGGCCAAACGCAACTGGTGGAAAAACATGGCGGCAAAAAGTGGTCCGCCTTCAAAACGAACGTGAAATTACTTAAATTATAAAACAAAAAACTAGTATAGGTCACATATTGCGTGACTGCGTTGCAAATTAGTACTGTATTACAGCTTTTCCTTGTGCCAGAAACTTGGAAATGAGAGTGAGATGCGGGTTAATATGGCAAATTATGTAGAGCATTCGGAATGTGTCCTTTAGAAACTACAAATTACAGACAAAAACTACTGTCAAACAAGGGCATATACATTCGTAATCGACGAATTTGCGGTCAACTTGTCTCTTGCAACACAATAAAACACGTTGTGATCGTAACCCCCAATTGATAATATTGGTTTAGTTTTGCAAATAAATGGTTTTAGTTTTGAATTTAATTGTTTTTTTTTTTCAATATAAATAATTTATGTTTAATGTATAAACTGTTTAAGTTTTCGATTTATTTCATTCATGTTTGAAATTTCCACTTGACGCACTATTCTGGCAGCAATAATTCAATAATTAATCTTATATAGATTAGTTTTGGCAAATATTACGCAATGATACTAAACTTGGTACTAATATGCACATTGGATTCATTATATCTTAGAAACAAGTTGCTCAAACTTTGTTTTCTCAGGATAACAAACGCGTTTATCTTGACTGAAATAGTTGTGTTATCTGTCGAGGGCGGCTTTTAATCAAACGCTAATATTATATGCGATGCCAAATTGTGAAATGAAAAAATTAGAAGTTGGAACAAAGAAATTTGTTTGAAGAAATGCCATCAAATGTAATTAATAAGAAATTACGTAATCCACAGGAAGTTTGAGCAATACTTTCATTTCCCGTTCGGGTTTTTAAACTTTTCGTACTTTGGTATATACACACACACATTTCTAATAAATAATCTTATCGTATTTTTACGATTTAAGAAGCGCCCTCTGGTGCCCAACTTCCAAAAGACACCAGGCTTGGCAATGAACCCTTTCACTGACAAAAATAACCGAAATACGATATCGTAAAACAAGAGCAATAAAATATGGCAGCTTGTAGTCGACAAATAAATGATGGGATCAAGAGCAGGGGGCGTGGCTTATCCACCAACACGGGGGTCATCCGTTAAGAACGTCCCAAATGTGAACTTTGTTCATTTTGGCAGTGATGCAAGTCTTAAAAGCGATTGAAACTTACATAATCAGAGTAAATTACTGTATATTACACAATGTGCAGTGCGTACAAAGGTGGGGGGGGGCAATCCAAAATAATGAATGGGCATTTGGGAACTATTACTGAGCAAAGTGTTCACACAAAGGCAAAATTTAATAACGTCTTTATTTGTGGATGATGTAAGATCGCCATTTATTTACTTGCCACAGTTTAAGTTTTTATTCATAGGTCCAATGTAGATTAAACACACCAATTACTATTTAAGGACATCACCAGGATGAGCATAATGTACGTACCAGAAACTGAAGGACCTATATATAACAACCTATACTATTATAACAGCTTTGCAAAGGACCATTTAGTGTTGTGTAATTTGTTTGAAATCCTAATGGCCCATTGCAACAGTGCATGATGGTTTGCAGTGTGTATATTAGCATATAAGAGACCATTACAGTGGACATCCTTCAAGCATGTCCCCTTATATTACAGTATAGGAACAGCTGGCCAGTCTTTTGTCAACCGAGGCAAATATGGCGCCCATTTCGCCTTGGCCCCAAAATGAACAGATACGGTTCGGTTTGAAGTCGAGGAAGAACGTGAAAATAACCTTTGGAGTGGAGGTCCCAAACGACGACCTTGCATCCCAATTTGGCCAGCTTGATGGCGAACAAACGGCCCAATCCGGCTCCTCCTCCCGTCACCAGCGCCACCTGTCCGCCGACATCCTTCGCTCTCCAGCTCACCGGAACGAACAACAGTACGGTCTTCTCCAGTAGCAGCAAGACGGCCACCAAAAGGGACAGCAGAAGCTCGAAGATGACGTACAAAGCCTTTGGTACAGACATGTTTCGGTTTCACCAGCCAGGTCGCTGAAGCCGATCGGATGCGAATGTCGCTCCAGAAGCGGGGCGCGTTCGAATTTATAGGCGCAGATGCGCCCCGCCCCCTCGCAGCCGATTGGGCGGCCGTCGCCGCGGCAACGGTTGCTACGCGACGGACGCCAAGCACGTTCGATGGCAATCGAACGCGTGCTTCGCTATGCGCATAGCGATGCGGGCGAACAGCGACAAAAGGCCGCAGACGGCGCCCAATAATAACTTCTCGTTACTGTCCTCGTCGTCGTCATCGCTGGCTAAAAATGTCAAAGACAAAGACAAGAAACGCCCTTTTCTTTCTCCCAGGTGCGCTTCTTCGCCCGGTGCCGATCGCAAAGACGATTTTTGCGATTTGATGAAGCGAATTCGCGAAGCGGGTCCCAACCTCGCAAAGGTAACCTGAAAGACAAGACTTTCACGGAAATTGTTGAAATTTATTTACACCTTGATAGTATACCTAACTTCCCACAAAATCTCAAAGTTTTTGATAGAACGGTTGCCGAGTTATTAACTATTAAAGTTGGCGTAAGCGGACCTCGTAGCCGGATCACCCCAATACGCTTAACGTGGTGGGGGGGTGATCCGGTTAGGAGGTTGAAAACGTCTCTTGTCTCAATCGGAGTCTGTTTCGACTACACGAACCAATCAACACTCGTTCGCATTGTAAACAAGCCCCGCCCTTAAATCTGCGGGACATCTTTTACAGATAGTCCCTGAAAAGCCCTTATTCGATCATCTTTACATTCCAGAAGATTTTACAAAAAGTGTAATAAGGCTTTTGCAACACGAGACTTTGCTCCGCCCACAGCAATTTCGTTGCTAGGCAACCTTGACCAGCAGCCATTTTGGTTTGCTCTTTCCAACAAGGAAAGGTCTGCCTTATACTACATGGGAAACTTCAAAGTTGGGAAGAGATTTATATAGATATACTATGGGAAATCTTGTCAAGATTTACGGATTAGTTAAGAAATATTGTCAAGATTTAGAGAAAAACTGAAGAAAACTCGATTAAATTTAGAAAACTCAGTGAAATTCAGGAGAGATTGAAAATACTCGGTTAATATTTAAGAAGCATTAAAAGAATACTTAGTTACGTTAAGAAATATTGAAGAAAACTTGATTAAATAAGTGTAGCCAGACTAAGTTGTTTAACTGCGACCAGGCAGTGAAGATGACCGCTACTTCTGACGGCCAGACCATAGTGGCAGACCACCTTAGGCTGGTCCTTGACCAATTCTGCTGGCCACTTAGTGAGCAGAACTGGCGCAAACTTCTGCTCAGATGCAGGCTAACACACAGGGCATGCGCAGTCGACTCCACCCACTTCCTGCGAGTGGTCTGCCGCACTTCTGCCCAAGACAAAGAGCAAGACGATGGAGAAGAAAGACAGGCCCTAACCGTGGAAGACTACGAGGCCCTGCTTTTCCGCAAGGTCCTTCTATTTATTTCGGGGGCGCCGTTATTATTGGTTAATCGATTCCAGTTTCAGAAAAGGGCTTCTTGTAAGCAAAGTTTAGGATTCCAATTCGGGACTTCTTAAAACTAATGTAACACAAATATTACGAATGATTACAATTCCCAATTTTGAGAAGATACTTTAACGACAACCGACTTTGATATCCAACTCTGATTATGTATAATAATCTCTAGAAATCAGCGGATTGCCCGGAAGCAATTTATTACATTGCATAGATATTATATTAGAAACAGATAAGTACAGTTGTTGCGAAACGGTTGTAAGCAGGTTGGCGGGAATGCTGTGTCAGTGTGTCGAGGTTTTCGCGTTTTCGACTTGGCCCATGACGGATTCGTCCAAATGTCCGACTTGCGACGCTTGACCGTGGCCTTCTGCGGTGACCTCGGACCGGACACGGTCTTCAGCAAGTAGGGGCCACTAATAACGAGTTGCGACCATGAACCAGTGACGGCCTTCCCATGAAACTTTCTCAAAACCGAAACAAGTTCCTGCAAATGTCTATAAATGTAGCGTAGAAAGGGCATCTATTGTGGGGGAAATGAAAGAGCCCTTCGGTGTTGCTTTTGCTTTCAATGGCCCATCCAGAAACTTGCCTTTAACTAAGTACACTATTTGAAGAAATATCTGGTTACAATAATAACTTGGGACCAGACGGCCCTAAGGTTGTCACTGTGTGTTCTCTATAATAACTAAGAGAAAGTAGTACAAGTAGTATAAAGTTATCTATACTATAACGAGGTTCTGGAAGCGGTACGATGCCGAGGACAAGGGCCTGGTACGTTACAGGGACCTGCTTCTCAAGATGGCCGCCAACGCCCTAAGATACCGCAGGAGCTTATCCAACCTCAACATGAAACTAGGTGATTCCGATGCGTTCCAATTTAATTCGGAACAAAGTTTGGGAGTAAACGCGGTTGCTATCGTGTCGTGTCGTGTCGTGTCGCGCAGCGCTCACGTGGCCGGATGCGACGGACGACGCGGTCAGAGATGACCGCATAAGACGCGTGTCCATCTTGAGACAAGAAGATGACCCTCGTCTCAAGGTACCTATAGTCCGTTTCAGTCCAACCTTTCGAAGTAAGCCTCCATTGAAAGTTCCGCTTACAAAAGGACCACTGATTAGGTCCCTTGCGCAGACGTTTGAGACCACGTTGCCATGCTCCATCCTGTAACCACGCCCACCCGCCATTGTGAAGCGGGCGTGGCTCATCGAAAGCCGTCCCACCCCGAACCTCATGCGTCGGGTGAAGAACGCCCACAACGGACCAATCGAAAGACGCAGCAGACGACGGTCCGCTTCAAAATGGCGGAGGGGCGTGGCCAGGGGTGCCTAGCATGGAACTACACTGCTTTATTATTAATTATTTACAGTCATGAGGGGTCATAGGTTCGTGATAAAAAACTCTGATTTTTGGGTACCATTTCCAAATTAGCACTTTCAGATCTACGGCGGTAACAGTAACTATAAACAATGCACTAATTGCATAGTTAACCAGTTTGGTTTTCGTTTTAAAGGGCCTTACACTGGAAGAAATCTGCAAAATGGTCAGAGAACAGGTAATTAATGTACAAAAAAAAGAGGTGATTACGGTAAATGCGACCAATGTGTTATAAGTCAGATAAGGTAGTATAATTGGATTGGGCTTGTGCGTGGGCCGTCCTTGTCGGAAAAGTCCTAATGGAAAAGGACCAATTTCAAGCTATACTACTTCGGTATCAAATCTAAATTGTTTGAAAAGTCCAATCGAAGTCTGATGCACGCGGAGTGCGATCGCAACAATTAAAGACACTTATTCCAGTTTGTTGAAATGTACTGCCCACACAGCTCCTTGGTCGCGTTCACGCCACTTACATCTCCGTTTTTTTATAAGTATATACATGAAATTCTAGGTTCGCCGCAACTACGACACCGTGAAGCGGGTGCTCGAGGTTCTGGACGACCGCGGAGAAGGAGACGTGAGCCGCAAGGAATTCCGCTCGGCCGTTGTCCACTTCACGTACCCCATGTCCGAGGCGATGTTCGGCCAACTGTGTCGCAGGTCAGCTTCGCTGATGTGTACTCGGAACTTACTTATACCTCCACCAACTAGAGAAGAACCAGAGGCGTGGTTTGCCCCCTCCCCTTTCATTCATATTAACGAATGAAATGCAAGATTGGGTCATTTTTAGCCCCTCCTCTGGTTCTTCTCTCGTTGGTGTAGGTATAGTATACCGAATATGCTAATCAACGGATTCTCCGCAGTCGTAACATCGCCGTTGACGACGCGAGGCTAGTTTGGCAACCGGCGCTGGACAAGCTTTGCGTGGAAGGAGACGGACCGTCGACTCTTCGGCCGACAAGACCGGCTACAACAGCGGTCATCGATAGGGACATCGAGGCTATCCTCGGCCGGGCGGACGTACGGCCCCACAACGCCCTGCGCAGATGGTTCACGGTCCACACAAAGGTCTCTCGGATCGAAAGGGTTAAAGGGACATCTCGCATTATTGTTCCGGGGCGCTTTGCAGGAAGGGCCCCACATAACCAGGCAGGAGCTTCGATGCTTGCTGGCCAGTCTCGGCTGCGCCACGTCCGACACGGAGTGGAGACGTCTCGCGGCCTTCCTGGATCCGGGCCACGGCAACCTCGTCCCCTATCGGTCCTTGCGCGCCGTACTGCCCGATGCCCCCGCGGAAGACCCTGGGCCCGAGACACCCGGGCCCGAGACGCCGCACGAGGCTCCATCCTCGGTCGCGGCTCCCCGAAGGAAGTCCCTTCCTCCCAAGACTCTCGTGTCTCAACTGAAACACCGCTTGGACCGAGACCGGAGCCGCATCGAGATGGTAAAACGGAAAGGGATTTTTTGTTTCTAACAGCTACATGCAGTATACGTTTGCAGGCCCTTTGCGCGTGCGATCCCGAGCAGAAGGGTTGGATAGGAGCGAGTCGCTTTCGACGCGTGCTCCACGCGTTCTGTTTTCAGCTTACGGACCCGGAGTTCGAGCACGTCTTGGACCGCGTTTCTTCGTCTCACGGCGTGGTGGAACGCAAGAGGTTCCTCGACGCTTTCCGTCTCGCGGACCGTGAGGTAAGAGTCTCGTAACCAACTTTTGTTTTAATAAGTCAACTAGTATCGGCTATATGACTTGGAGCCATCATCGGGACTAAAGAAACAATCTTAAACCGCGATCTAATTACAACGTCATCAACAAAAAAAAGGCAAGAGCGACCAAACGAACAATCTAAACACATTAAAGTTATCAACAAAGTCTTTTGGTTATGAGAATCAAGAGGAGACTCTTTCCTCGTGTTATACAAGAACTCATAATGACGACGTTAACAGCTTTTTTTGTCAAAATTAAGCGGTCACTTGCAGAACTCTCGTATTATTCTAAACCGTCGATCTCGTTTAATTTCTTCCCGAAAATCAACATTTCACGAGAAATTACCATAATTGAGCAAAAATTAAGCCTTTTCTTCGTATTTAAGGCAGCCCGTCCAACTACTGCTTCTCACGCAGTCGTCGATGTGTAATTGTGTACATGAACTTTTGTCAGCACTCAATCGGCTCACTACTTTACTGTTTTACATCATCTTAACGAATCAAACTCTAGACTACTTGTAATGAAGGTCACATCCCTAACCGTAAACAAGTGGCAAAATTTCAAAATGCCCTTTTCTTTCTGGCCATATGATATTCTCCGTTCGCAGTAGAAAATGTCCAGCGATTGAACACTTCCGATTTATAAGACAACGAGTTGAATCTCTCACACCAGAGACTGCTGGAATGGTCGGCTTTGGTGGACAACTGCGTCGGTCATCACACCAAGCAGTTGGGGCCGTGCAGGGTGCTGTCCCTCTTCCGCCAACTGCTGATCGTGCAAAAGGACCCTTTGCTCGCGGACATGCAGAAAGAGGACGTCGAGGGCAAGGGCACGTTGCGCAAGTTCGCCTTTCGCAGGATCCTGGACGGACACGGCTGCCGTCTTTCCGATTCGCAGGTTCAGATCGCGAAGCGTTGAAAGTACGCCGCTGCCGGTCGCTTTTCTTTCAAACAAATAAATTACAAATCTTTCTTCATGCATTGTTACGGCCATAATGCCGTCAGCCCTGTACTACTAAACTTCACCTCCACGCAGTTATACGCTCTGTTTCAGTTTGCCAGTCTGTGGGAGAAGTTGCCCGTCAAGACGGAAGACGTCTTGGACTATAACCGGATGATGAGCGAGTTCCTCGAAGACGACAACGGGTCTCCGATCGGCAGCCGGCCTTCGCCGGCCACCGACGTCTCCGAGACGGGAAGAAGACCGGCCACGACCGCGTCGAGTCGCTGCGAACAATCGCCGTCCTATCACCTTCCTTCTCCTTCTCCTTCTCCTCCTTCTCCACCACCACCACCACCACCACCATCTTGTAACGATAACGAATGCGAAGAAGCTTTGCGAAGCGTCTTGACTATCGAGTGGCGGAAAATATTCCACCAACTGCAGCGCGTCGATGGTGAACGCGCAGGAACGGTCCCTTGGCAAGCGTTTCAAGGTACCCTTTGCAGATTCGTGACGGTCGGTGGCGGGCATTGCACAGTTGCGCAAAAAACTTATCGCAGACGCGATGGCTCAGCGAGGGATCCCCGTCTCGGCCGACCCGCTGCGGTCCGTCCTGAGCGCCAAGTACGGCGTCCGTAAGGAGCTTCCGGTCAACTACGTGCGCTTCTTACGTCAGTTCTTCTTGCAACTGAACAGGAGAGGTCGGCCGGCTCCGCGTGCTAGCGTTCAACAGGTAGATGAAAAGGCGTTAAACGGAAAAGGTGAACCGACAAGGTTTTCTGTAGCGTACTCTGAGAATTACAACGAAGAACTTTTGCCAGTTCATCTTTAAGTTACTGAAACTTTGTACGTATGTTGAAGACGATCCGTTCGTTTTTAAGACGCCGGAGCCGGACGTTTGGTTGCGAGACGCCGTCGAGAACATGCGGCCGACGGTCACGGCTTGCTGGCAGGACTTGAAAAGGGAACTGAGGAGGTACGCGGTATATACCTCGTTGTTGCGAGTACGTAGACCGTTTATAGTTTGCGTCCCGTCTTCAGAAACGAATCCGTGCAACGCGGCATCTTGGACGCCACCAAGTTCAGGACCATCTTGAAGTCGAAACGGCTCGTCGAATCGGACAAAGATTTCTACCGACTCGTGGACCGTCTGGACCCCGACGCGAAAGGCCAAGTCGACTACCGCAACTTCCTCCGCCTCTTCCTCAAGCCGTCTTAGGCGACAAACCCGTTTCTGCCCAAAAGTTACGATTTTACGAAAATTTCGAAAAACTTCTGTTTCCAGGAAATCGCTGTTGCGAAAACGCACCGCCGAGCTAGCGTAAAAGGGTTAAAGCATTATCACGTCAATCAACTCGGGCTTATTTTAGACACTTGTAATTTTGACGATGCGTCCGTGCAAACGTAGTGTGAAGATAATCTTATTTGGAATCATTTTGCGTTTGGTTGTTGTGTCAATAAAAGCGATTTTATAAAATGTCGAAATCAAACGAAACTAAAATATTTACCAAGATCTGTGGAGAGTGCTGATCAGCAGAGTTGCCTGGTAAAAGTGGAAAGTTTTACTAGCCTCGATGAAAGGTGCAGTTCAGGGTCCAACTTCCTCATTAAATATGCATTCCTATTCAACAACCAAGGTCATATTCGCTCTAAGATAATCAAATGAAATTACAGGGAGTTTTCCCGTTTTCCTCGCAGATCTCACAAAGTTGGTTTTGAAAAGAATTATTGTTTTGTATAATGACAACAAATGATTCATTATGGAATTTTTGTGATGATATTTTAGGCGTGTTCGATAACTTCGACATTTTTAAAATTGTGCATGTTTGAAATACTATTTCGAAAATTTTAAGCGTTTTAAGCTAATTTTACGCTACATTTCCTGTTGTTAGTTGGGGGAAAAACTATAACGCCAATTTCGTTAAATTTCTTTAATATTGTTAATATTAAAATCTACACATTTGGTTATTTGCCTTTATAGATGCGATAATTTGCCAGTTTCACTATCTAGTCATTGCTCTGCCAGTTTCGCGGTCAAATTGTCGGCCAACTTGTCCAGGAATTTGAACGTGTCCAAGTAGTCACCGGACGTGACTCTGCAAAAACGATGGATTGGGAAATGCGGAAAGCCGGCGAAATGCGCGCAACTCACTCGTTCATCCCTTTGATGCAGATGGCCAAGTCTTTGGTCATGAACCCCGCTTCGATGGTCTCTACGCACACTCGCTCGAGGGCCTTGGAGAACGCGTCCAGGGCACCGTTGCCGTCCAGCTTGGCCCGATGCGCCAGTCCGCGAGTCCACGCAAAGATCGACGCTGTCGAATTGACGAATTCAAATTAATACATCCTGTTTTACGATTTCCTTACTCAAAATTCCTCTCAGAATTTAATGAAAAAAACTTCGAAAAACCTCATAAAACAAATTTAGTTTCAAAATTTGGTGACATTTGATTTTTTCTTTACAAATTACAAATGGACATTTTCAGACAGACTTTTTGGATGATAATTTTGACAAGTTCCAATATTTCAATAACATTTCCATTTTTCTTTTAGAAATTGCGAATATACTTGCGTCTCGGTTATAAATGTTTGTGTTTTCTGAATTAGAGCGACAAAACGAACCTATCGGGTTAGTGGAAGTTTCTTTTCCCTGCTGGTACATGCGGTAATGCCTGGTCACCGTGCCGTGCGCGGCTTCGGCTTCCACGGTCCTGCCGTCGGGGCAGATCAACACGCTCGTCATCATGCCCAAAGAACCGTATCCTGATTACAACGCGGAAGCGACTAAATGATTTCCGATTCCCGAGAAATTAGAAACTCCGCGCCGTGACTTTCCATTAATAGCAGCTGGATTCGAGTAAAGTTAAAACTATCAGTTATGGAAATTGAACAAGAACTCGCCCTGAGCGACCGTGTCGGATTGAACGTCTCCGTCGTAATTCTTGCAAGCCCACACGTAACCTCCTTCGGACTTCATGCAGTACGCCACCATGTCATCGATCAGTCTGTGTTCGTACCACAACCCCTTCGCCTCGAACTGCTTCTTATAGTCTCTTTCGACGAGCACAAAATCAACACAAAATCAACACAATTAACGTTCCTGTACGCCGCATCTCTGTAAATGTACATAACTGCCTCGACATTGAAATCTACAATACCTATCGTAAATCTCCTGAAAGATGTCTTTGAACCTTCCGTCGTATTTCTTCAAGATGGTGTTCTTGGTGCTCAGGTACAGCGGGTAATCGCGGCCCAAAGCGTACTGGAACGAACTGTGCGCGAAATCTGTAATGGACTGAATCGCTTTACAGTTAGTAAAGCCTTTTCTTGCAACTCTTTACGCGAATCAATCTTTACTTGGTCCGTGTTGAACATTCCCAAAGCGATGCCGGCACCTTGGAAGTTGTTGACGGTGTGTTGGATTTTCTCGCCGCTCTCCGACGTGAAGATCATCTCGAGTTTGCCGCGACCGGGAACGATGAAATCGGTAGCATTGTACTGAGAATACGCGGTAGAAGCATACATTTAGACATTTGTTTTTACGGCAGCTCGATGCTTGACTTGTCTATCAGTATCGTTTCGTTGAGGTATTTATTGGTTCTAAACATTGTTTTAACTCGCAATAAAAGCAAACTTTTGCGTCTTACGAATAAAAAATCTTCTGCCATCGCTTGATTTCAGAACAACTCATATTTCCAATTCAACAGAATGATGATTATCTCAATTTCCACATCGTTAAAAGAGGATTTTCTGAAAAAGGTTCTCGAACGGGAGGTACATTGGGTCCGTTTCCATTTCGCATACTTTAATTCCTCAATTAGTTAAGGAGACACGAGCATTTCAAGTCAAAAATGAAAACCTTCATTGCAGACGCGATCGTAAGATCATTACTTTATAGCTAAATAAAGAGTTGCACCTGATCGGCGTGGGCGTGGCGCCCGATGATGATCGGTTTGATCCAACCGGGAACCAATCTGGGAATGTTGTTGCAAACGATCGCCTCCCGGAAACACGTGCCCCCGAGAATGTTCCTGATCGTGCCGTTCGGCGACTTCCACATCTTCTTCAACTTGAATTCTGACATACGCATATTTATAATGTGCATTTTGCGATTATACAGTATTAATTAACCTTCGACTCTCTTCTCGTCCGGCGTAATCGTGGCGCATTTCACTCCGACATTGTACTTCTTGATGGCGTTCGCGCAGTCCACGGTCACTGCGATTCAAAGTCAGTCAGTCAGCCAGTCAATGACATTGTTACCGGATGAAAAGAAACCTTGGTCGTCGGTCTTGTCTCTGTTTTCGATGCTCAGGTCGTAACTGTGCAGCTCCAAGTCCAAGAACGGAAAGATTAGTTTCTCTTTTATCAGTTCCCAGATGATCCTAAGAAAAACATATTTATTCACATCAATTCCATAAAATAAACACACTAATTACATATAAATACTGTTTTTGAATACCTACAGAATCTATAATTTGGTTTTAAGATAAGAGGTGTTGCAATGCACTGGGAATTCAGAGATTTTCAAGATAAAACACAGATACCAAAATGGAAAACTAACTTGTGTATCTTTTTATGAAATTCAAAGTAAATATCTCGATTATTTATGATAAACTAGAATAATTACTGGATATAGAAGATTACAAACCCAAACAATTTGTTTAATTGGCTTCATATTTTATTCATCTATTAAAGTATATTATTAAATGGAAGTATAGATAGAACTACAATCAGAAATAAAACTGGAAAATTAAACTCGCTTTCTGGAAAACTGAATGTTTTGGGATATATCATTTCATCAGATATTTTCCAGCAAAACATGACAAAAACTGTGGGAAGAATTAGGTTTTGAGACCAGATTTTCCAAGCAGAACCTCTGCATGTCTATACAAAATGTTCAACAATAACAGTAATTGTAGGTGAAATTAGAAATGTCCTTGGTCCACATCCAATAATTTTATTACACAACAACACTGAACTATTTTGGCAAAAAATTCAAATTTGCATCAATATCGATCAACTTCATTTAAATGAAAAGATCAAAGATTAGACTTATTACTCAATTAATTACAGTATCGTGAAATTGTAAACATGTTTTTGAAACTGTTTAATCTGCGTACTGTATTTCAATTTAATGCAATAACATGTTTTCCATATCACGCAGAGTCTCATGTTTAAAGTTTGTAAAATGAAGCCACGTTGTCCAGTGAACCCTTCACGATGCAAAGGTCACTTTGAGCAATATATACTCAATTTTTTTAAAATGCAATAAACAGTAGAATATTTCAATTGTACCTGGTCATCTCGTCACCTTGGACTTCAACGACTGGGCCACCTGTTTATGCGCACAAAAATTCATTTCTGGTTAAACCGGATTAATTAAAATACATTTCAATAGTAATCCTATTTGCGGTTACGACGATGAATAATTCTGAACCGAATTTAGCGAAATATCAGCGTAATTTTCAAAGTTATGATTTTATGAAACATTTT
>WWPM01022699.1:0-19710 GCA_023279145.1 Glomeris maerens
AGTTATCAATTGCTTCGAAACACTCTTCTGCATCTTGGTATATTTGAATTTTCATTTTTCTCTTTTATATTGCTGATGCCACGTGTAGTATATCGCCTTAAAAAAAAACAACTTTTTACTTGTTGTAATTTTAGAAAAGAGTGATTGGACTACTTGTGGAATAAGTTTGGCAGTTGCACGGAAAGGACAACCGTCTCTGCAGGAATTCCATCAGGAATTTGAAGTAGTGTTCGTTGATCCATCGGGATTTTGTAACCTTTGTGCCAACATGTCCAGTTATACTTTCAAAAGGGTATGTCTGCCTTTTTTCATCTCTGTCTATTAGCTTCTCTTGTAACAATGACCATTGTTTGTTAGGTCCTTCACGAATGCCGTCTGTCTTTAGACACTTTAGACGCACCTGGCTTAGACAGCTTCAGTACTTTACTGATGCTGCCAGCGCCGTTTGTTAATAAATTCGACCATCTCATTCAGTAAATTGTGTATATTTATCTGCCGTGTTTTATTTCGTAACGCGTTTTGCAGTCGTGTTTTGTATTGTACTCCAGTTTGAAATGCAACGATGAATGGATAGACAAAAATGTGCAAAAATGGGATCTTGACAGCAAAGTTGCAGACCTTGCTGGCAGGAAAGGCTTAGCTGTTCTTCCAAAAGTGGTGGAGTATTTGCAGCTTGGTCTCGGGAAAAGGATATCGATCATCGATGTTAAACTACCAGATTTGAAAGAGGTTGACCATTTTGACGTCATCACATTTGGGCTTCTTTTGAACCAAGAGTTTGCTAATAGTGTGTTGGACAAAGGCCCTTCTGCTGATAAACCTGAGGTGAGTGTAATAAAAATAGTTGATCTATGTTTCAACAGTACATGTATTCTGTATGGTTTTTACTAGGCCAAAGAATTCCAGGCATTTTGGGGGCAGAAATCAGAATTGAGGCGCTTTCAAGATGGCAGTATTTGCGAGGCCGTTTTATGGCCTGGTAAAATGGTGTCGGAACACCGACTTGTTTGCAAACGAGTTGTTGAGTTGGTATTGGAAAGGTATTTGTTTGAGTTATTTCTGCTAAATAGTGTGGAATTGGTTGTTTTACTGTTGGCAATGATAAATGATTTTTAGGCACCTGATGATTCCAGCAAACAATATAAAATACGTTGGAAGCCAACTTGATTCTTTATTGTCTGTTCCTATTGATGGCTTTGGAACGGGGGAGGAACCAAACTTGAAAATTCATCAAGTTTACGATACTTTCACAAAGGAGCTACGACAGCTCCGTAACCTTTCTTTGAACATTCACTCCGTCGTTGGCGTATCTCCAACTTTCAGCTACACTGAGGTTCGAAATCAAATCGGCATTCTAATCAGATCAAAAGATCATAATTTCTTTGTATTACACAGGTTTTCCCATCTGTTCCGTATCAAGGTATAGGAGTAGAAGAACTAAAGTATGACGGTGATCATTATTTGCTTCCTAAGAAACCCAAATTGTGCCCAGAGTTTGTAAGGCCATTAAATGGTTAGTGATCGATCGACCTTGGTTTTATTTCATCTTTTGATCTCAATTCAGTGAATTTCTTGTTTGTTAGTTCTTTTGGAAATGGAAGCAAGTGGGAAATGGCCGCGTGATTATGCCGCCCTTCAACGAGTCAAAGCAGCATTTTACATCGATTTGGCAAAGAAGCTGCGGTCGCAGTGTTATTTACCAAGTCGCGCTTCAGCCGATGCATTGACTGTTATGAAGGTTTCCATTAGTAGTAGAAGATTTATGTTTGGGTGGAACTTTGAAAGTGACAGATTCTGTTCTTTAGGAAGGATATGCGTTTAAGATCCAAATTGCTAGCAAACGTGAAGTCGCTTGCCTTAAAAGAGTCAAAGCCCCGGATGGTAAAATTATAACGGAGGAGTCCGACGAGACAAGGCAATTGGAAACTTTCTTCTTTATGTTGCCAAAGATTAGGAGTGCCTTACACGGGTAAATATTTACACACTGATGAGCCGGGTGAGTGTTGGTAATGTTTTCTTTTGTCAGTTTGCAGACGCGCAACACAAATTTTAGTGCCTCGTGCCGACTTTCCAAGCGCTGGGTGTCCGCGCAACTTCTAGCTGATCATTTTCCAGATACATGCATTGAATTGATCGTTGCTTATGTATTTCTGTACCCAGCACCATTTACAGTACCAAAGTATGAATGTTTAATTAGCTTTGCACGGAAATTTTGTATATTAATTAATCGATGTCACTATTAGCTCTCCGCAAGTTGCCTTTCTGAGGTTTCTTCGTTTGTTGGCGAGCTTCGATTGGAAAACAAATGCGTTGATTGTTAACTTTAATAATGAGCTAAAAAGTATGTGAATCTCGTATATCTGCTCTGCGAATTGTAATTATTTACATTAGAAAATCAAGAATGATTGGAGTTTTTTGTGTGTTTGCGCGCAGAAGATGATATCACTGAAATTCAGACCAAATTTATGGCTTCGCGTCAAGAATTACCAGTGATGTTCATTGCAACCCCTTACGACAAATATAAATCTGTTTGGACGCTGAAATCTCCAACTGTGCAGATTCTGCATAGGATAACAGTACTGGCAGATAAGGCATTTGCTACACTTCAAGCACAACTTTCGGCATTTGATGAACCTGATTATAAGGTGATCAAGTCTTCATGTAAAGATGTAGTCGTGCACGGATGATTGAAGTTTATTTGGTTTTTGCTGCAGACAATCTTTCGTCCTCCAATGGATATCTACGATGTCACCATTCATCTGAAGCCTTCTATTTTGCCAAATGCACATGAATACGTGGACTACAAAAGCCAGAATGCCAATTGCATGAGCATGGATTGTGGAATTTCATCGGAATATCTGCCGGTTATTGGCTTCAACCCTGTAGATTGCTACCTCCAAGATTTAAAAGTAGTACTGTGCATAGAATCAATTGGCATAAATTACATTTTTGATGCTGTAATATATAGCTTTTGTTGGCAACTTTTTTTCTCAGGATACTCACGGAGATGTTGCGATGTTTTTCTACGATAAGTACGGTGGCGATTTGATTGCCGTACTTTGGAAACCGCATGCATTTGAACCGATGCCTTTCAAGGTAAGTGTTGCTGTTTAGCGTTTTCCTTTCGAATGGCACGCAAACTATATTACATTTTGTTTTGCAGGTACAAAATATCAACTGCCGCACAGTTTGCAATGAGGATCCTAAAGATGTAAAAACAATTCCTAATGTGGAAGCAGTACTGGAAGACTTTTCAATCTTAGGAGCTGGTCTTGTGAAATCCGTTGAAACAAAAACCAACCGATGGACAATTTCTTAATTGTCTTACAGATTTTCTTTTATTGTTAGCCTCGACATGGAGCCACATTAAAATGTTCTATCAATTTTGTTAACATTGTGTGCAAGCGCCCTATGATGGAAAACATTGCTAGTAAATTGCTACATAAAACATTACAATAAAGTAACTATTTTGAATAAAATTTTACAGTTTGCAAACCATTTGTTGAGTTTCACCATCATCATTCCAAATATTAATGTTTTTCCATATAACTTCTGTGTATATATTTAAAATCGTTGTAGTTTCAATTTAAAATCGTTTTAGTTTTCATTTAAAATAGTTTTAGTTTTAATTTAAAATAACTTTTAATTGAAATAGTGTTGTTTTTGCTATAAACTGTTTTATTTGTTGGTGTTTTTTAATTCGTGTTTGAAATTCCGACTTGGCGGGTTTTGGCCACCGTAGTGATCTAATATTGTGAATAATAGTACGTTTGTATTTAAAAACAATAATTGTGAATGTCAAATGATTTCGGCAATGGGATTTTATTGTCATTTCATACGATTGCAATGAGATGTACTTACTACACTTTTTTGATAAAGAAGGCTTTGAATTATCCTTTCAATAATAAGTTTAGGAGAAAAAAACGACAGATTTTGCATCAACCTATTACGTTTCACGATTGTAGTCCTTTACTTTTCATTTTTAGATTTTGCGGCATTTCTGCATAAAGTGTACCAAACGTTGCGCCTGTATCCTTCGCATCCGATCCATTCAATCTCCCAGAGTTTGTCACGATGACTGGCATGTTCCTGCAGATATCTTCGAAGCACTGCGTACAGATTACATTATCAGCAATCAAGTCCTGGAAATTAACAAAGATCAATATAGGTACCTTGGTACATTGGTTCTGAAATTGGTGTGCTAAATCCTAATTCTTGACCAGTAAATGTTTTGACAGCATCTTCAACGATTATACTTCCAAGTCCTCGTCCCCTAAAACGTTTCCTTACATATACTAAGTCGATGACGGGAAGATGGTAACACTGAGGATCGTGCCGAGAATACCGAGAACCTAATTTCACAGTAATTAATATTCCAGATTATATGTCGCCTAAGTTATGACTAGAGTGCGGATTTTACGTGCAAGCACTTATTTTTTTTGCTGAACGTCTTATGATCAGGAATCTTACAGAAAAGCGTTTTAATTTCATTTGGAAAAATTTGGACATCATTTGTGTGTACGTTTTTGTATGTTTTTTGGGCTAATTTTGGCACGTAAAGTTGCGCACAAAATGCACGTAAAATCCGCACTCTAGTTATGACTGTCTGTTTATATCATTAATTCTTTTTGCCTTTTAGCTTGACGGTGTAAAAACCAACGGCTTCACTGCCACACCAAAGCAACTTGGCGAATTCATTCGGAGGAATATTAAGGCAGGTTACTTGTTTATTGTTTGTCTCTTGTTTGAATAATATTGTATTGAGCACCCACAAAAGTAGACGGTGCCAAAATTTAGTCACCTATTTGTTCAATTTAAACACAATATATTGACCATGCAAGTTGTTAATTGAACTTTAATTATAGGAAAGAAGTATTTCATGTAATGTTTACCTCTTCAAATGTGTTTATTATAATTTCACTTGTTGATTTCCTATTACAAATCAATAACTTTTCTATTGGCATCCACGAAGTATGGATACCGACCGCACAACCTGGCAATTCAGAATTCAATACTTAATTATTGCAGTGAATTAAGATTTGAACCTAGGACTTCAAGATAGAATTGATCCTTACAAATCTGACACCTTCTGCAGATGAGTACGTTTGGAATACAGTCTTGGAAATGTGCGATTTCTCTTGTATCGACTCCTGCGTACATTGATTCCGACATAATGTAAGTAGACTCTGCAGTCAGCTACATTAAATTTCATACAATTCCTTTTTGTAGATGAATTATATTTTGGTTGTATGTGCATTACTTCACAGTGGCATGTTGTGCAAAAGATTCCACCAGTGAACTTCAAGTTCCTCCCATCATTTACTTGTTTTTCAGTTATTTCCTCCAAGTTTATGTCCTCGTTCAGCATTCTATTTCATATATGATTATATAGCTAATACCTAATATATATATAAGAGAATTAATTTAATTATCCGTGCAGGAATTATATATATCATGGGGAATATTATTGTAATTGTTCAATAATTGTTAGTTGGAAATAATATATTCATTGTTGGAAACATTTTTAAGTTTTCATAATATTATTGATAATGTTTTTCTAAGAAACTGAAAACCCCAAACATTTATTTAAGACATGGCAGAGGTCTATTTATATGATTTTCACGGTAACTTCATAAATAAATAGGAAGAAATAACCCTTTTGAAGACCTGCTGCACAATGTTGGCATGGATATGGGAGGTAGTGTCGCGTAGCGGAGGTTTTTGGCATTAAATACCTATTTCGACATAGCCTTGCGCAAACCGTAAATCTTTCGCAATACCTATGACGTAATCCATATGAAAAACAAGTGTATCTGCAACAATATTGCGGGCATAAAATTGTGACGCAAGTATATTGCGTTTCAGTTGGAGTTGGTCCAAGGTTGGCATTTGGCAATAAAACGTGCAGATTGCACGTTCTTTTAGTACAACAAGCATGGCTCTGTGTCGCAGTGGCCGTTTGTATGTTCAAATTCGAAAGTTATGCATTTTCAATATTAAACAAGAGTCAAGGAGAAACTTGAATTCTAAACGCCATGTTTGCTATCAAAATGAGAGGCGTAATTTCTTAAAAACGGCAACTGCTGGTGTCAAGTTCTGTGATCTTTTAAATGGAGGACTTCTAAGCATGAAGCGAGGTAATTGCCTAAATGCTCATATTAAAACTATAGTGCAATTATGCAGGACCATATATATTGAATGTGCTAAATTATAGATTTGATCAATTCCAGATAAATCACTTGTACGGGCAGCGAGTCGACATTTCGCTACGAAAATTGGTAGCAATGAATCCTCAGCAGCTTCTGGTTCATCCAGTGATGACGATCCAAAAGACGAAGATGATGCACCACCTGATGGCATGCCATTCCCTAATCCATCCTTGGCTTTGCCAGCAACGATGACCGTGCCGGAAGTTTGGTCCCAAGTTCCCGTAATTGCCGTTTCCAGAAACCCTGTTTTCCCCAAATTCATAAAGATAGTTGAAGTTTGTATTTGTTATATTAGATCACGTTGAACCGTTATAGTTTGCCGCAATTGTATTTTATTTGCCAGGTCACGGACAAATCCTTGATGAATTTAATTCGCCGTAAGGTGAAACTGAACCAGCCATATGCAGGGGTTTTCATGAAGAAGAATGAGTCGTATGTTCTTTTCTATCATGCGAGAAATTTGATAAAACCGAATACATACGTTAAAATGAAAGGTTGATTGCAGGAATGAATCCGAGCTGGCCGCTTCTCTCGATGACCTCTATTCTGTGGGCACATTTGTCCAGATTCACGAGCTTCAAGATCTTGGTGACAAGCTTCGCATGATTGTGATGGCTCATCGAAGGTAATTAGACAGTGTGTTAAATACAGTTATGTACTTTAAATGGCAATATTATATTCAAATTTGGTTATTTTTGCCTAATTTAGAATTAAAATCAAAGGTCAGATTGGTGAAGAACAAGTAGAGCCGCTGCCAGCAGGTATATGGACTATTAATAACTAACTATGCATGCATATTTCTCGTTACCTTTTAATATAAATAATCTTATATCAGAAGAAGGAGGTGAGTTAGGTGTACGTCAAAGACGCAGACGTAAGAAGCCACTTGTGAACGGCGATGCTGCGTCGGAAACCGCAACTGCTGAAAAGGCTTCGGCAGCAACTGAAACGCAGGGTGTTTTGATGGTGGAAGTGGAAAATGTTACTCATGACAAATTTAAAAGTACCGAAGAAGTGAAGGTAGTTGCAATATTTGGTTTGCCATCTTTTCAGCGATTTGATCATTTTAACGTTGCGCGTTTCTCAAACTCAGGCTTTGACGCAAGAAATAGTGAAAACTATTCGAGATATAATATCTCTGAATCCTCTGTATAGAGAATCGGTTCAGCAGATGATTCAAGCCGGTCAGCGCGTAGTCGACAATCCGGTTTATCTGAGTGATCTTGGCGCGGCGCTTACCGCAGCTGAACCGTCAGAACTTCAGCAAGTTCTCGAAGAGACCGATGTGTGTATTTTGTCATTAACTCAGTTATCTCACTTTTATCTTTGTATCTTTTATCTTGCAGATCCAAAAGCGACTGCTATTAGCACTGTCACTTCTGAAAAAAGAGTTTGAATTGAGCAAGTTACAACAAAAGATTGGGAAAGAGGTACGCAGTGTGTTCGTTGCTGCAATGAAATCGGGATTTATTGATTAACTCTGTGAAGTGGATAGGTGGAAGAGAAAGTTAAAACCCAGCATCGCAAATACATGCTTCAGGAGCAGTTGAAAGTCATCAAGAAGGAATTGGGTATAGAGAAAGATGACAAGGATGCGATTGAAGAGAAATTTCGCGAACGCTTGAAGGTTCATCCTTTAACTGTGTAATGTTTTGTTGAGTTTTCACATTTTATATTTTTTGTTACAAACAGGATAAAGTTGTTCCACAGCCGGTAATGGATGTTATCGACGAGGAGTTGAATAAATTGTCATTTTTAGATAACCACTCCTCTGAATTTAAGTGAGTATCCAAGCATTAATATTTCCAAGTGTTTACTGTCTTGGAAATTCCTGCAATATTTAAAGTGTAATGGGTTTCAGTGTTACAAGAAATTATTTGGACTGGTTAACTACTCTTCCGTGGGGAATCTTCAGTGAGGAAAATCTTGATCTTAAGACAGCCAGAGAAGTTCTCGAAGAAGATCATTACGGCATGGAAGACGTAAAGAAACGTATTTTGGTAGAATGCAAAAAAAGATGCTATGTTTTTTTAGGAATTTTTTACTTATAATGTATTTTTGCTGGAAAGGAATTTATCGCTGTTAGCCAATTGAAAGGTTCCACTCAAGGCAAGATTCTATGTTTCTATGGCCCACCTGGTGTGGGAAAAACAAGCATTGCAAGATCTATCGCAAAGGCGCTTAATAGACAGGTATTATTTCTATTTGCTGAATGTGCATTATTGATTTGAACCTTGTTAATAACGGGCAATTGTTTGCGTTTGAAAGTATTTCAGGTTCAGCGTTGGAGGGATGACGGATGTAGCTGAAATAAAAGGCCACAGGTAAATAGCATGTAAACTGTATATTAGTTTTGGATTAAAAGTAATGAATTAGTTGCATTGCAATCCTTGTGTTCTAAGAAAACGAGATCACCAACTCTCTCGTATGCAGACGTACCTATGTTGCAGCCATGCCGGGAAAAGTAATCCAGTGTCTGAAGAAGACAAAGACGGAGAATCCTCTCGTTTTAATAGATGAGGTACGTAAGAAGTGTTACGGCAATCTTAAATGCATATTTGAATATGTGCAATTACGGTTGCAGGTTGACAAAATTGGCCGTGGTTATCAAGGTGATCCGTCGTCCGCTCTTCTCGAATTGTTGGACCCTGAACAGAATGCCTTTTTCCTGGATCACTATTTGGACGTCCCTGTTGATCTTTCAAAGGTTTGTGTTCGTTTTATGTACGACTTTTACGATATTTAAGAAATCTGTAGCCACTGATGAGAATTAATTCCAGATCCTGTTCATATGCACGGCGAATGTGACCGATACGATCCCAGAGCCTCTCCGTGATAGGATGGAAATGATTGATGTTTCGGGTTACGTTGCCGAAGAAAAGATGGCCATATCGCAGGTAAATGTTGTAAAGCATGCCATGTATTTATCCGTGCGAGATTTGTGACTTTTCTTTTGCCCGCAGAAATATCTGATACCGCAAGCGAGGCAAAATTCAGGCATAACCGAAGAGCAGGTTGCAATCGGCGATGATGCACTCGGTGTACTCATCAAGTCGTACTGCAGAGAAAGTGGAGTGAGGAATCTTCAGAAACATATAGAGAAGGTGTTGAGAAAGGCAGCGTTTAAAATCGCCAATAAGGAAGCCGATAGTGTGGGAGTAAATGCCACAAATCTACAAGAATTTGTTGGTAAACCATTATTCACACATGATAGAATGTATGATGTCACACCTCCAGGTGTTGTCATGGGACTTGCGTGGACAGCAATGGGTACGCTATGAATTTACTTGTAGATGAACGATTATGCATTTTGAAGTTGCCTGTGAATTGGTTAATAAAGCGTATTTTCAAAACGCATAATGGTTCACATTTTATATTAATGCAAAATGTGTAATAGATACATTTCCTTTTAGGAGGGTCTACGTTGTACATTGAAACTGCCATTAAGAAATCTGCTGACAGCAACTCGAAGGACGGTAGCATTGAGTTAACGGGACATCTTGGAGATGTAATGAAGGAGAGTGCTCACATTGCTTACACTTTTGCATCAAGTTTCCTGAATGCAAAGCAGCCTGATAATGCAGTGTTGTCCAAAGCAAACATACATTTGCACGTGCCGGAGGTATTTTGATCGCCATGTTTTTTTCCCCTCGTGTATAATCCAACAACAAGTGGAAAAAATGAATCTTTCTGTAACCGCAGTTTAAATCCTTATTTATGTTAGGCTGAATTTGATACGCATTTCATGCACTCGACTGAAACTTGTAAGATTGTCATCGATCCAAATTACGGGTTGATGTAAATTATCATGAAAGTATAAGGCTGCTGCAGTTTTCTACTTGTACTTTGCTATTAGTGTTGCCATAAATTTCAATTATATGAAAAGTGGTTGCCATTTGCGCAACCATTTAACGTTAATTGCTGTATTCATGCGCAGATTTAATTAGCTGAAAGACGGAAATTTATTTGAAATTCAAGCAAGAGCTAGCAACTCAGAAAACTGCGAATCAGTTATATACAGTAATCTAACAGTTTTATTTTTCCTAACTGTGTTACATTAATTAAGATTTTGCATTTTGTGGGTTAATTAATAAATTCATGCTAGGAAGCTCTACAATGTTTGGAAAATTTTCAATTGTTTATACATGATTAATTTTGTTATTTTTAAGGGAGCAACACCGAAGGATGGACCAAGTGCTGGTTGCACTATTGTTACAGCGCTACTTTCCCTTGCGATGAATAGACCAGTGCGGCAAAATGTTGCAATGACCGGCGAGGTCTCGTTGACGGGGAAAATCCTTCCAGTTGGCGGCATCAAAGAGAAAACAATTGCGGTAACGTGAGATTAAAATCTCTAAACTTGCGCTCGGTCCGGAAGTGAGCAAATATGTTTTTTAATCCGTACAATATTATTTAGGCAAAAAGAGTTGGTGTCCAGTGTATTGTACTGCCAATGGAAAACAAGAAGGATTATTCTGACCTTCCATCTTTTATAACGGAAGGTCTCGAGGTTCATTTCGTGGAGAATTACGAGGACGTTTATAATATCGTCTTAGAGCATTAAAACTTATATTTTTGACAGTGGATTGGTAATATGAAGTCTGGTGTGCAGGAATTTTTCAAACACCATATGTATTTTATTCAACTGTTATTACACGGGCTTACATACATGCTGTGCGCCATTGAACTGGTCGTTTTACATACGCATATACGTTTCAGCAATGATTTACGGTGACCGAGCAGTAGCTAAATGGCATAAAAATGCTGCGACGCACAATATAAATGGAAGGCTTCGTACAAACTGCTTACCCTGCGCGTGAAAGGCTCTCGACATTTCCTTGTATTTTTACAATGCAACATATTTTTTTTCTAATTTACCCATCAAAAAAGTGGTACCATGCATTTATGCAACTGTTAATGAATTATTTTGAAATTAATTTATTCTGTCCATTCTCTTTGTGGCATGTACCAATTATTTGAAATCACATCAAAAGGAGATAAAATGCATGAAAATAAGTTATATAAATGTTGGAGTAATATAAGTATTCTCTAATGTTTGTATCACGTGGGGGAAAATATTATCCAATGCTTGGTTGGAGCAAAGTTCAAAGAGTTCTACATGGGCCAGGTAAACCCCGTAGCATGGGAATGACGAGACGTGCGGAATAATCTGGAAGGAAATTTTAGCACAAAGGGACATTTCTACAACATAACCGTTTCTGAAAAAGAAACAAGACTGCGAAATTAAAGATTCATTTAGCATGGCGAAGTAAGTGATTTTTTAACACAAATTTGCATTGTTTGCATGTATTGTCCCCATGAAATTTAAATATTTCGGTTGCTTCCCTAGTTACTAAAATCCAAGCTAAAATCATCTTTAAAAGTTTTTGTTTCGAATACATGGTCTTTCTTGGTACTATTAAAATAATAACTGGTAATTTTTTAAATTCTGTTGCCAAATTCCCGCCGGTGACGTCACGATATCAGCGACGTTTACACGTGGTTTACACCAGGGGTTGCAATACACACTGCGCGTATTCTTTGTACCTAGGGTGGCACGTTGCCGCCACCGGCGCCATTTTTGGAATCCTCGGAAACTCATACGATGAATTCAACGATTTTCGTCAAGAATGGTTGCCAGCGAGCTTCAATTATGTGTCACCATCCTCGGATGAGTCTTCAACTCGTCAACAGTGAGTGTTTTTACATTTTTTACAAGTTATAAGACAAATGAGTTAAATCAATAAGCCTCGCATCTCGTTCTCGAATTTTCCGCCTATATATTTTTAATTTCTATAAACGTGTTTATACTATGCATTATATCCTCCGTATTAAACTCCCATTGGGTTTCATCTTGTTATCCCGTCGATATTTGAACAAAGTTTAGTACATTTTTCCATATGTGTGGTTGATTATATAGGCTTTTACAAGAATGTTGAATCATAATGGGACAATGGAACACTATTTTACACCAGACAGTAGAATTATAATATCCCTACATGGTTTTCGCATGTATTTGGTAGTAATGTATGCAGGTATATTGGCAATACGTTAACGATATATTTGACTAGAAGGAAAATATATTTTCACCTTAATTAGTTTGAGCCTTCAGCATGCACTTTATGTAATTATACTGTTTCATATATGCATTGGAATGTTGTGATGGAGAAAGCAATTTGTACACGAATGGTTTATATAGAGAAATGAATGAACAATTCCCATGTTTGACACACAGCAGAGATGAAACCGTGGCATGTAAACATTTCCCATGGGGAAACAAGGAAATTAGTCAATGGTTTGAGATTATATTGGCAAAGTCAAAAGTATATGTGTGATGTTGAATCCCAATAATTTAATATCACAATTTATGGTAAGCAGTTCAGTGTGTTGTTCGTAACAATTTCTAGTTTTTTACTGCACTCGTTCATAATACATTGGAACACATTTCAACACACAATTTGGGGAAATGATAATTATAATCTGCTTTACATGAAAGATTATAATTGCAGTGTCGAACATGAATTATTTCATTCTGTACCCCAATTTGATTTCCATGGGTAATATCCGATATACTGTATATAATTTAACAAACAGGGTGGCCCAGAAGTTTACTAATTTCAGTCAAAAAGCAATTTAAGATTTTATACACCTACACAACAAAGTTGAGCAACAGGTTTGTAATAAGGGCTATTTGGTGAATTACTGGAAACTTAGGTGCCTATATATATAAAATAGGAAATTGGAAAACATGAGGGGTTTTGGCTTGTAATGGCAACAGCTGGAACTTCACTAATGGACCACCCTGCATGGGGACACACAGTAAAGCTGAATAATAACTTACATTTACACGGCAAGAGTCCTGCATGGCTCTTTGTGGAATTATTATTGTTTTTGGTTGGTTTTAGTTTAGTTTTCTTTTTTTTTACTCACGAAGCTTATGCCACTCGGCGATCTGGCGGCGAGGTGATCCGCAAACTTCTCGCCAATGGTGGTTATTGTTGGACACCCTGGCACCCAGTTCCAATCTGCCTATCACTTCATTTTTCGTCACTCTGTCCCAGTCCAAAACCAGGAATTCCATACTGATGTTACCCAAGCCTTCGTTGCTGGGTACGTCGAACACGAATGATTCGTTGAACACCGGGTTCAGTGTGCGTTTCTTCACGTGAGTCTTCTTCTTGGCAATGCGTTGGTTGTTGTACAACAAGTAGATTTTCACGTAAGGATCTGGAAATTGAGGAACACTTCTGTCAATTCAATTGACACTGGGTATAGTGTTTACCCGCCATTTAACTAGCTTTCTTTTGGAGATTCTCTCTCTCTTGTATATCAACTTTCCAGCCAATAAGAGTGTATATATACATGGAAGAAGAGAGAGAAAGAAGACCAGAATATTGGTAAACTGTACGTTCAGTTGTATAGCTAGCTGTGTGAACACTGTAAATAATTTATTTAACTGAGTAAGTCTTTGTGAAAGCAGTAAACCTCAATTCCCCTCACCAATTAATAATATTGAAAACCATAAATATTTGAGTACCACTTTGATATATAATCAACTTGGCTATCCCAGTTTTGTGGAGAAAAAATTATTTGTGACGTTATTCACGCTCAAAGTCACCATTTTGCAGCATTTTTCAGAAATTGGTCCCCACTTTATTCGAACACGGATTCATGAATTTAGACAGGGTTTTCACTATTCGAACTCAAATTGCATTGCCAAAGTTCCATATCACCGATTTGACATTTGACCTCTGAAGGTCATCTCTGGGTCACCCCAAAATTAGGTCAAAGGTCAAATTGAATTAAAATGAACTTTGACAATGCAAAAAGGGTTCGAATTACGAAAACCGCATTTAAATTCATGGCTTCAAGTTTGAATAAAGTGGGGACCAATTTTTCAAAATTGTATGGCTTTTTGAGACTTTGAGATCTGCTGCCGCAGTTGAATATTTTTTTTTTGAAAAAACAAGAATGCTAGAACACTTTTTTCCACCTATTTAACAACAAGATACACAAATTTCAGAAAACAAAATTGGTCGGGGAAACATTACAGTCAAAATTTACTGCTTTCACAAAGACTTACTCAACTTCTAAACGGCATTTTAGCATACTGAATATGTTCAGATTTCATTTGTGTTTAGATTCAGCACATTTTCGACTTTATTCTGCAATTTGAACTCTTAAATTAAACGCTTTAACAAAGTGAACACGTTCAGTTTAATGGTTTTTAAAAATTTGAACACATTATTTCAAGAATTGAACACTTGTGAATAATGTGTTCTAAACCTAAGTGGACTCTTTGCACAAGTGTTCAGTTTGCGCCCATCTTATAACATGTTGGCACATGCGCAATATTCAGTAAGCCCTTTTCATATCTTTTTGTAATTTGAAAAATAATGGACTGCAGAAGAACTTATTATTTGAATTTTGTTTCCAGGCAGTGTCAAGCCAAATATACAGTATATGCACACTTGATTTTCAAATTGTACAGAAATTGTCCAACAAGAAGACTGTGCTTCATTGTGTGAGGTATAAACTGAATAATGTAGATGATTATCTCCAGTTCGTTTGCAAAAATTATATAAACAACAATGAATTTTGTCCGCTGCCCGTTATAGTGTTAAAATGCCATTTGTACTTTTCTAAGTAGTATTATAATAAAACACCAATTTTATTTTTATCACTTGTGTTCCATTATTAAACAGAAAAATGAGTGTGCATTATCTGAACACCCGAAAGCTAAGCATGTTCTGAATCTAAACGTGTTTAAGAAACTAGGTGTTCTAAAAAGTGTGGCAAAAACGGCATTTAGGGAAACGTTTACGAACTAAACACTTGTTTTTACAGTGAAGGTGTTCACACCTTTTAAACAGAAAGTGAAATGAATATTGGGTGAAAGATGACATGTCCAGTATATTGGTGTTTGTGTGGGATATACTGCACCCAAGTGCGTAACAAGAGATGTATAAAAAGATGTTATACGACCTCTTTTCTGTTATGTATATACTCGTAATAATGCCACTGTGGCCACATGTGAATCGAAATGGGGATTGGATTGGACGTGCTGCGAGACACAAATTGCTAAATAGAAATTCGAGCGAATTCACAGAAATATAGTCTCATTTTCTTGATTGCCATTTATGCCAGACTTCTCTTAAAAAATATTCCTAATTGGGTATATCAAATCTTGTATAATGTGGAAACAAACGCGAATTTGTATAGCCTATATATCGAATTAAGTATACGAAACACAAGCAACAACATGATTAGATACTCGAAATTATATCAAAAAGAATGGTAACTATAAGTTTAAGAATGACTTCTTATTTTGAAATACATATATTCTATGAAGTGTATTTCACCAAAGTCG
Organism: Glomeris maerens; assembly: GCA_023279145.1. Lineage (NCBI taxonomy): Eukaryota > Metazoa > Arthropoda > Diplopoda > Glomerida > Glomeridae > Glomeris > Glomeris maerens. Next base: position 15,580 of record WWPM01022699.1, read on the forward strand.
TGATATCCAAATTTTATATTTTTAAGCTGGTATATATACAGTCGGCTCTCGTTATAGCGAATCTCGATATAACGAACAGCTGTATATAACGAACAGAGTGTCTGGTCCCGGCCAAGATGATTGCACATCCCATGTATTAACCTCTCGGTATAACGAGCGCTGTATATAACGAACCGCTCGATATTACGAACGGTATTGCAGGTCCCTTCACTGATACGCAATGCTAAATTACTCTGTTTATAACGAACGCTATTTAGATACCACATAGGTCGTAGGCACAAGCGCTGTTTGCTCAATGTGACTTGTCATTTGTTGTTTTTGATCTCTAATTGTCAAACATGTCTGGGAAACGCAAATCCATTGATCTCAAAACAAAGCTCCAAGTTATTGCTGAGGTGAAAAAAGGACGTGCATATAATGAGATCAAAAACCAATTCAACATTTCAAAATCTACCATCAGTGAGATTTACAAAAATCAAGAAAAGTATGAGGAATCGGACGCTGGCAGCAATGTCAAGAGATGGTCAGCGCTGAATGGGAGTCTTACTTGAAGTTCATCGACAAAAAATTTAAAAGTGAAAACGGAAGGTACTGTTCATAGTGGATAATTGCCCAGCTCATCCCGAAGCGAAGGGGTTGAAGAATGTTCGTGTCATCTTCTTGCCGCCAAATACGACTTCGAAAACGCAACCCATGGACCAAGGGGTTATCCAAAGCTTTAAAGTGAGGTTGCTTATACTTAAAACCCTATCTAGAGTCCCATTACTTTGGACACCTTTATTCAATTGTAAGCTTGAGTATATTATATGAAAAGGTCGTTTGTTTGGTTTGATGGGCTTCGAACGGAGTACCTACCTGATAATCCTGTAATGTCCATTTTGGGCAAGTTGCGGGCTTTGAGAACAACGACTGTCAGTCTATTTGCTGTTGGTTGATGGCACAAAGATACCAACAACTCTCCTCTCCCCTGAGATCTTACCTGCAATCAAGTAAATGAGAGAACACTTGATTGGTATTCGCATAGCGCTTCACTATAATATATACGCATATATGCACCACGTGGCCAAGTAAAAATCGATCGATCCTCATTGAAATTGATCAAGAAATACGATAGAGCAGTCTTGATTTTTTCCCCCTCCCCCCCCCTCTTCCCCCTTCTTAGATTGTATGTGTACAACCCACTCAGATTGGTTTTATTTCCTCTTCCCTGTCCAGATATACTATATCGATCGATAGTTAGATCATCCCGTAAGGAACGAGATGTTGCGAGAGTGTCTCTTTCTCTTTCATAGCAACAACGACATAGACAGATTTTCCTTTCTATTCTTCAGATTTTGCGTGTTTTTTTGTTTGTTTCATTGCAAAACACTTGCTATATTTCAGCTAGGATTTTCGTGTAGGTTTATGTTGCATGATGGGGTCTTATGTATTTTTAGGGCAAATAAGGACTGTATTTTTTAGTTAACAATGAGGGGAACGTTTTCTAGGTAATGTGGTTTTTGTAAAACGTCTTTCAGATGTCAACTCGTTCAGTTCCGCATGAAATACAGTGATGCTTTTGAATGAAAATCAATAGAAATGCTGTTTACCAATGTGGTTGGTTTTTTTTCTATATTCACTCTTGTGGGTGGGCGTTTCAAAGAATTTTTGAATCAATACTGTCATATTGAAGACATGTTTGTGTTACTGCTATAGAATTCTTTTATTATTTGCCCTTCTTGTAAGCGCTTTTATTTCATAACATGTCTACAAATGCTGAGGGAAATATTATGGTATCGCATTATGTCAGGTTGTCGTTTAGTTTTGCAGGTTTTTAAAATGTGTAGAAGGGCATTTACATGATTTGGTTGTGAATCTGATGCGGAAATCGAGGCGATATTATTTCGCTTTAGGACATAATTAATGCACTCTTAAAGGATAATTTAGTACTTAATTGAAGTGCATGGACTATTTGAGTTTCCTTCCTATTTGATTTGTTCAGTTGTTATTAGGCATGCAATGAAGATAGAAATAATTTCCGCTGCAAATGATTTAATATTTGAAATGTCCTCTGAGACGCAATTGAATATTTGCATAATGAAGACTGATTTCAATCAAATAATTAACAAATTTGAATCGGCAACGTTCCCTGTCTGTAAAGATGATTAAGTTATATCAAGAGTGGATGAATGTAATCCATTTTATATTTGAATCGTTTGAAAGTTATATGTACAGCTTAATAACAACGATGTTTAAAATTTGGTATAAAATTAGAGGTTACATTAAAAAAAAATGAAATGTGGTTTATTGTGCTAATTTGATGATGGGCTACAACATTGACAATTGACATTGTTGGCCTATCTTTACAAGTTCTAGATAGAAGTTACATTACTTTCCTCGAAATATAAGCGGTTTTTGGTAGTAATGACCTTTTAACATGAAAAAGGCTTGCGTTATATTTAGTTATACTCATGGGAGCAATACGAATATGTACCTTAATAGCAGGGTTTGTATGCAGAAATTTACAAAAGGGTCTTGTACTCAGGTAATGGTGCTCTTTATATGCGTGGAATTTCATTTATTTTGTATGTAAAGTATGAAAGGTTTCTCATACCTTTACATATGTAAAATGCAATGGCATTCATTTTTTTCCCCAAACTGATTTAAGAAAGACAAAACTTCCTTTGTTTTTTGTCCGTTTTTTGTCCTATATTACATTTTGTACTCGTGGGAAATTGTTTATTTACTATGAAAGTAAATCAATATTTAAGTATATAGTATATAGTTCATTTCATATGTATTTTCTAATCTATTATTGTCCGGCTTTCAATTTGGACAAAAATCTGCCTGGCATGGCCATTTCCTGGACAGCGAATTGTCTGGTTCAGAGAAAACCGATATATCGCTCTCTAATCAATAATGTTTGAACGTTCAGCTGAAATTCAATAACGCCCATGCGCGTTTTGAAATTGGGAAAAGTGGAAAAAATTGCGCATTTTGAAATGAAGAGCCACAATGTGCAGTATTTGATTGCATACATACCTTGAGATTCCTAGGAGTGATTGGCTTGGACACTGCTATGGCAAGGTTGTCGCATGTATTGACCGCGTCCAGCTCATGCACGCTGGCCAATGGGCACAGGACCTCGCCGATGACGTCATCCCTGGAGTATCTGTCGAAGCTGAGCACGACAAAATGGAGGAGGAGTCCTTGCAGTTGGTTGCCACTGATACCGTAGAAAGTGAAGTCCTCGTCGTAGACTGGACACAGGGTCTTGCGCAACACCCTGGTCTTCACCTTGTGCTGTTTGTCTGGCAATAATTGCAGTTTGACATAGGGGTCGCTGCTGCCGGAGTTGCTGTCTTTGGCTGGCAGTTGGGTGCACCTTTCTATGGTCACCACAAGCGCATTTTTGGCAGATTGGTAGAGGAGCCGAAAGTGAAGTTGGCCCAGTTTGTTGTTGCTGCTGTTCTTGGCCTGGTTGCTAGTTGCGATGGTTGTGTAGGCATCCGGTTGTGGCGCTTCCAGCAAGCTCATCATGCATTTTTTCCCGTCTTCATCTTGACTGTTTGTGGTAGCGGTAGCGGTTGTGATAGTGGTGCAGATGCTTTCTTGCTCGTTCTCTCTATGGAAGGATACCATTGTCCTTTTCTCATCTTCTGCTACTTCTTCCTTTTTCTCTTTGTCACTTGCACGACTTCCTCCAGTGCTCTGCATAATATCCAGGACAAAAAATATAGAGAGAGAGATTGGGCTCATTTTATGTAGGACTGTAAATCAAAAGAGATAACAAAAGAAAAATGTTCGAAACCCGTGATTTGGATACTGGTTGATTGTTGGTGGAGCCCGGTGGTGACTTGGCACCGGATGAACTAGGGCTCTTGCGCAGCAAAGGTCCGGGACCTCCCGAAGGACTTCTCACTGCTGTTGGTCTTTTCTTAAAAGCTGATGATGATGATGCTTGGGTGTCTGCTAGTCTGGTGGAAGGGCCAAATGCGAAAGGGCTGTTGTGGGTTGAGCCTGGGAATCCTCGGCGACGGTAACAGACGCAGACCACTGCGGCCAACATGGCCAAAAACACCGAGCCTCCGAAGCAGATGCCTATGAGAGCCGGTGTTGTCACTGCAAAAATCACTCTTCAGTTATATACTT
>WWPM01022702.1:0-16727 GCA_023279145.1 Glomeris maerens
GACAGAGCCAACTTAGACATGAATAGAAAGCCGAATCTTTGCTCTTTCCAGCCTCGCAAACCGCGCTATTATCAGTTGAGTCGTTTTCTTTCTATCGTCAATAAAACCACACAACCTGTGAAACTCAAGTGAACAAAACGGGTCACAATAGAGATAGAGTACAGTTTTTAAAAAATCACATATTCCATCAGCTGTTTTAGTTAAAACATGTGCTGCGTGTACACCTTGATATGACTACCTTTCTTGGCTACAACCTCACGGAGGCAAGCACGCCACTTGCGGACTGCCTTCGCAAGGGAATCAATCGGCAACTCGTCCCACGCACGCAAGATCCTGAATTTCAGATACTCTGCGTCATTGACAGCATCACCGCTGTAAACCCGCTCTACATGCCTAAGTGGGCTCTGTAGCACAAATTAATCAAAAGTTATTGTAGTTTCAAAAGTGTGACAACTTTTTCTGGGACACCCTGTATTTGTGTATATTGTCCCTGCCCCCCATCTTTTCCACATTGTTCAGTAGCCCCCATTTATAGCTCATTGATCACTTATCAATTAGTTTCATACGTAAAATCCAAGTATTCCTTCAAATACTGCATTATGGATCCATAAATTCCGGTCAATTTTCCTTTCTTCACCCGTGCCTCTGCAGTATTCTGAAACACATGAAATCCAGATTTGGTTATTGAACCAGTCATATCAAGGCATACCAGAATTATTTTTCTGAATACGTTCGAACTAGACTAAATAAAATGTAAGATAAATGTTCACATATAATTCCCAAGAGTTAGTACCACTATGAGTATATTTAAACAATAGTTGTTTATTTGTTATCTGCTGTTGTTTGGGATCTAAGCTCGTCTGTACCCTATGCAACTGAAGAAAAACTGCACTTCCATGGGATCACGGAAACAGATACAACAGCTTAACTAATGCCGATATCTGAATGAACAGATCACAAGCTTTCTGAATATGTATTGAAGTTATGGGTAACTTTCAGACAAGCTTTACTAAAATGTTCTTGAACTTGTTGAAATCGCAATGCCAAGTCATCATGTTCAGGTTGACCAAACAAAATTATGACTTTAGATCCCAGTCTGAATTTTCATTTCAAATTTAGAAGTTTGTTTTCAAATCCTTACTAAATTTTTATAGTATTCAGATGTGACCTTATTAAAGGTCAAATAGTATAAGAGGGGGAACGTTTGAAAATATGAAATTGCTCATGTACATTCATCGGTTAGTATATATACATACCTGCAGTGCAATTTTAATTTTGTGTTTCTGGGTAGGTTTTGAATTTTTACAATTCAAACTCATGGGAAAATGCATGCAAATCGAAAACAACGATTTAATCATTTAGGCTCTCAAAATCTTTACAAGCATTTAAAAATGGGCAATGAATATTCGGCGGTTGTAAAATATTAATGTACCAATAAAACAATGATAGAGCAATCAATGTTGGCAAAGTTTGTAATCAAAAATTTTCACTTCGCTTAACCTGGCCCGCCGTTTTACGTGGCCACGTTAACCGGCTTTAACTGTATTCCTTTCGATTTAGATTCAGAAGGCCGAGTTCTTCAGTGTAATTCTTCAGTGTAATTTTCAGGTTACCTTAGAAAACTTTGTAAGTTCACTTTAAATACAAAATGAAACTAACCTCAATACAGTTTAGCAGTGAAAAACCTCAGTTGTTGCTAATCAAGATATGCATCTTAATTAAGTAGATTCATGTGCATTTTCAAACTGAGACTGGTTGCTCCATTTCTGTAATATGTACGAGTTAAACTGGTAACACGCATAAAAACGCACCTGGGAAAAGTAGGCTGCTATCGAAACGTTTCTTAGGACGCCGTACAACTTGTCATTTGAAAATATGTTCTTTTCCACAAGTTTGTGAGACTGGATCTTAACAAATGGAAATGCTTTCCAAGCTTTCATTTTGGTGCGCTGTAATAAATATATGGAGAGTTGTTGCCGTTTTTCGCCGACTTCATTCTGCGCAAGGAATAAACATCTTAGTAAGGCATATTTCTTTTTCATGGTGATAAATACTTACGTTAATCCATTTCAATGTATTGACAGGCAATATAATGATGTACATTTCATCATCTGTATAGTTTAGTCTACGTAAGAATTTAGGTATGCATATCCCAACGATCATATAATACAACACATCATGAAGGTATTCTAAATACTTTATCTAAAACAGAAAATTGCATCAAAGTTATTCATATCTGTATTGATTGCAAACGTAAACCAGGAAAGCGTTCAGTTTGTTGGAACTTGAAAAGCAAGTGTATTAAATTAGTGTTGTTATTATTCGTGTTTTTGCTAAAGGTTTAGTAATAGCATGTAATGATAATTAGTTCAGCTGGATATACATTTATTTGTATAGGCTCTGCTTTTATTTTAAACAAAGTATCATGGTTTTAAATAGTCAACAATTTTTCATTAAGTTGTCCAAAATAACCTTATTCAACTGCAATATTTGGGAGACGTCAATAAAACCCCAACTTGTGCAAAATTTTAAAACATTGTTTAAAAAATAATTCCGATTTCTAATTCATGTGTGCCATTCTGCTCTGTCGCATAAATGGGAAACAATGTAGCGAAATTGGCAATGAAACTCATCTGGATAATTCAAAACTTGGGTATGTTGTTGGGAGACCTCGGATAACTTGACTAAAAATGTTTTGTTTAAAAGTTCCACCAATCTAAATTAACGTTATTCCCAGAAATGGAAATTGTTACAGTGGCTAGATGATTCAATTTCTCAGGAGTCAATAGAATTATAGCCACAGTTTGCAGTCTAAGATTAGGCCTAGCAGCTGCATAATCGATGAAGAGGTTGTCGTAAAATATATATTTTGAATAGATTCCGTAATCTACGCGTAGTTCCCGAGTCCACTCCCGAGCAATATTTTCTGCAAGACAATACTGCCCAATCAATATGCCGTCAAATAACGAGCGAGTCATTAAAATATTCACCAAACCGACGCTCAGTCACAATGAAAGCTGCTTGCATCCCAATTTCGTAAATCAGGGCTCTTATTGCACGTATTACCCTGGAGGGTGTCAACTCCATACTTGTGTTTACTTCTGTGCCATTTCGCATAACCGTGGGATTGTTATAAGCCTTTATGTCGTAAATCTCCATTCTAGCTGTATTTGCATACATTTATTGGAATCGCGTAGTAACTAGTATATTCATAATATTACTTGTATAATTCGCTTACTTTCCATGTAAACCGATAAAGATGTTGTGAATATAGTATGAAGTATTAATAATGTACATGCAATTTTCTTCTCCATATCTACAAGGAAAAAGTCTTTTTTAAACTATCTTTGCATGAAAACTGATGCAATTTGCTTACTCCTAATGTTTTTGTAACATTAATGACCCCCTGCGAAAATAGTGTAGGTGTCCCAATGGAAACATCCTGTTGCTTTCTTAATTTCTGTATGATGTATAATTCTAATATTGTAATAGTTTTAATTACAATGGGAATATATGTTTGACACTGACAGGGCGTCTGTCTTTTGTTCTGCTGAATGACCCTATAGTCTATAGAATTACCTGCAATAAATCCTACTTAAATGTTTCTACTAAGAAATCTAAACGTTTGCGTACATGCGGGCTTATACAGGAGTGCATGGGCTAACTACGGCCCTGCTAGAGTATATTACATGGCCCGTTGGCAGTTACATAATGCGATCCTATGTCGATGGGAATTTTGTGGATTAGTATTTTGGCTATATTTGTGACATTTTTATTGCGAGTATTTATTTAAAATCCATGGAAAATTAACCAGTTTTTACGTTGTAAATTGCGTTTGAAGTTTGCTAAAATAGGTAATTCAAAAAGGACGACCGGATTTAAAAGCTGTATTTCTCTTAATGCGTAAATCATAGAAAAATGAGTTATAGCATACAGGGTGCCTCTAAATTCATGGTCAATACTGACCGGGTATCTTCCCTGCATGAAAACAAGACATAAAGTTCCTATAAACGCATAAGTTTTTTAGTAGGAACTACATAATTCATGCTCCCCATTGATCATTCGTTATGCATTCCTAATAGAGATGTGGGGAGCATGAATTATGGATGTCACATTTTATGTAGGTCCTACTTAAAAACCTAAGCGTTTGGGGACATGGGTTTATAGGAACTTTATGTCTGGTTTTCATGCAGGGAAGACACCCTGTCAGTATTGACCATGAATTTAGAGACAAGTTGAAGCGGGAGATTCCGTAGTTTTCATTGATATATACCAACATGTGGCTGTCATCGTTGTTGTTAAAATGGCGTCCGTTCAGCAAAACGCATTTTGTGCTATTCAGGTTAAGGGTACATTGAACAAAGCGAGGGCGCCGTGGTATAGTGTCCTAACTGATTAACAAATCCAATAGGAGTAAGCACAGTATACCATGGCACCCTCGAAAGGTCTGGGTTATGTGAAATGCCCTGTACAACTTTATTCATAATATTGACAAATATAACAGTAAATAGTATTTACCTGTGCGGTCCTTCGAACTGCCACTGACATCTAACAGTTTATTCATTCCACTGTCAACATTTATAGGTATGCCCAACATTTGTATTCCATTTGTTTTGGGCAGATGAGTGTAGGTGTCGTGGTGGTAACAAGATTGCATTTTGTCCTTATTGGACAATTGATGCTATGTACTACACACGTATGAACTTTAAACGATCCAACTGTTAGCAAACTGTGGCTGTTCGTGTCAATATCTGATGAAGAGAATGTTAAAAGTTAAGTGCGTTCCCCTTTTTGCAACGAGGCATTAGACATATGCAGGAACTTTTAATACATCAATATAATACCGATGCAGTTATTGGTCTATATGGCACATACCTATTAGTGTCCTTAAATGGAACACTTATTGAATCGATAGTTGCAACTACTTTCCAACGTGTAATGCATACATCGCGCTTGGAATGGCAATGCCATTGGAGATCAATAGGCTACATTTGTTTGCCATATGAATAGCAGGTTCATATCGAAATGGCTTAGTTTGAAAACTGCAATTTGGTACTTGTACCAGATAAGGCCATGTTCTTAATAAGGCCAGTGGCGTATTTCTAGCCGTGTATGCACTCGCCAAAGCAAAACAAGATGGCTGAACTTTCAGAAAATTATTACTCAATTTTTGTGGCTACCGCCATATACCAAAATGATGGGTTAGGCTTATGATCCATATAATAAGCGTTTGAATTCCGAACTGATTTAGCAAGTTACGTATTATAAAGACTGTATAAACTGTTGTAACTTAATAGCAATAACGGATAAATAGAAACAATAACTTCAGGAATGAAATGGAAATTACAACCATTATAAAAATTATGAGCAGTAATATTTTATTTCAAGTTATGCACATTTGTAAAGACGTTTCTGCAAGTGGCCTCGTAAGGATTGTGTGTTTTTCGCATAAATTTGCAGATGGCGTTATTAAGACCACACGTCCCCAATAAGGCCACTCGCACCACTTTCCTCTTTCGCTGCCGATCAGCAAGCACTTTTCACAAAGACGTCACCACTTATTACAAATAAACTCCAAACACTTGCAAGGAGATTCATGGCAAGTTATATGTTTTAATATCTGTGAAATTCAAACGGCGGAATGCTACTTTTGACTTGCCCCGTATTCCGATGGCTTGAAAATCGGCCAAATTCAACTTTTGCCTCGCCCTGTATTCCATCGTACGTATTCTATGGACGTTTTTCTGGCTGAAGCCAGTCAAATGGGTGACCTGGGTTCCATACCCGCACCCACCCGGTGTTGTTTTTTTAACCTACAATAATTTGAAAATATTTGATACATATATTCTGCCCCTATTTAATCGATCCGTTTACCTTTTTTAACATTAATATTACATTAAAATTTGATATTGAAATGTACTTTGAATTAATTTCACTAAATATTCAAATTATACACCGTAGGAGTATCCCACCAACCCATCGCATCTTTGACGTCATCACGGTGCGGTCGTTACCGACCCAAAACGCATTTTGACGTCATCATGGAGCGTTCGTCCCTGATTGGCTGACGGAAAAGGCATCCGTTTCCATTGTCATGGCGGCCTGATCGTTTAATATTCGCTGTTGCTGCAAGCTGCGAGGCGAGATTGCATCCAGTATTTTCGAAATAACAATCCCTTCCACAATCGGAGTTAATACATCGTTCTCCGTAAGTGTGTTTTAAGTTGGATAACAGTTAATTTGAGTGCCGAATTTGTTGTTAACAATTTGCTTTTCCCCCGCAGTGAACTGCGGGATGTTTCGCAAAATTTCGCCGTTTGCGACCAGGATTTTAATTAAAAGCTGCAAACAATATAACAATAATTCGCTAGGGATAATACTGAACAGTTTCAGAGTTCCCAGTGCCCCTTGCGTCGTTTTGCTCCAGTCTCAAATAATAATAAGAGATTACAAGAATTTCGGTCACAAGAAGGAAGCTCCTCCTCATTTGGGAAGACAGTTGTATATGCTCACAATAGCAACCATTGTCTTAGGGATGTTCATCGATTGGGAATGGTAAACATGCATATATGATGTGTGATTTTGAAATTAATAACGCGTGAATATCCTTCATTAAGCGCTTTCGTATTGTGCAGGGTTTGCGGTTTGTTTCCCGAGAAGACGCAAGAACGTCTCAAGTCCATTTTTAATGTTGAAGCTGCAGCAAGAGCAGATACAGATGCAAAGGGCATGGTTATTCACCGGCAATCGGTTAACGCGGCTGACGATTTAACGGTAAACTCTGCGACAGACGAGCCGAGCAAAGACGAAGAAGAAGACCGTGGCAAGAAGAAGAAGGGCAACAAACCCGGGTTTCGAGACAGAAAGGTTTTAGTAGCCTAAAGTAAAATCAGGATTGCTGCCAACATAGAAATTCCTTATTTTCCTTAAGGAATTCTCATTTTCCTGCTTGAATTTCCTATTAGTGTCTTACTACGTGTTTTTTCTCTCTCCCACAAACTTTGCGTAAACCAATAAAGAAATTTCTCTCTCTTTTTCTCACTAAATTACGACATTATCTGCAACCAGGAACATATTAACACGTGATTAATTAATTGGAAGTTACAATTTTGAACTTGTTTATCATCCATCGTATGTGTTATAATTATTTTCGATTCCAAAACTTCCCCAAATTAAATCCAGAGCATCTTTAGGTACAAACAATGGATGAAATAATACCAGTTTGTATATAGTTTATTTGTTGATGTATGCGTGGGATGATAATGTTAATTTGGTAGCAACCCTGGAAAATGCTCGCAGAAGTGCTTTAAATTTATCGGTTTGATTAACGGCAGTTAATTGTTTGGACCAATAGATAATAGAGTACGAAAACAGGATCCGGACGTATTCGACGCCGGACAAAGTTTTTCGCTATTTCGCCACGCTTCGGGTTTACGACGACCGCGGCGATTCGGAAATCTTCATGACGCCGGATGATTTCTTGAGGTCGATCACTCCTGGGGTAAAGCAACCAGATGGTTTGTAAAAAAAAGTACTAAATAGTGAGCAAAAATTAATAGCGAGGTAATACGGTTGAAACTCGATGACTCGAATCCAGAAGGGAACAGCGAAAATGCGAGTTATTAAAAAGCAATACAGTGCATCTTTATCCCGATAATAGGCATTTTATATTTATTGCTATCAATTTTTCCACTCGTCCACTACTGTATATTGGCACCTGTTACTGGTTTTAAAGTAATTTCAATTTTGACAGGTCTTGGACTGGATCAGTTCAAGAAGTTCGATGTGAAGGTGCGTATTTCTCTGCAAATCTTACATTAATTATTATGGAACTCGGTGAATTTTTAGCTTCGTACGAATAGCTGTTATTATTTTTTGTCTGTCAGTTATTATACACACAAACCTGAACACATTTTGTTTGGATTCAACAACATTCAGAATGCAGTTGTTGCTTAAATGCGGTATTTTCAGAACAATTATGTTCGATTCGTTCATAGTTTCGTGTTGCGCAGTGTTTAGATGTTGCTTTATTTATTCTCCACATAAAGTCCAAATTCACAAACACTAACACAACAAACGGACTAACAGAAGCTTCAGTGGTCACTTTAATCGGACACGTAGCTGTGGCTGAAATACGGCTTTCATGTTTAGACTGCAACCGACGGGGTTCCTGATGAGTCCTCCCTCGATAATCCGGCCCTGCGATTATCCAGCGTTTTTTGGCCTTCCTTCTGAATTTTTTTAGTGAACTTGTCAACCAACTGCAGCGAAATCAAAGCTAATTTCCAGAAAAATGTCAGGAAGTCATAACTTTCTGGACACTCAGTGTTTTTTCTGCGGAAAATCTGCAGTCGCATCTGAAAATACGCTGCTACATTTTCTACAAATAAATATTACTTTCTGTAGAAAGTCTGGGGTATTGTTATAGTTACAAAACGAGTAAATTTGTTCTTAATTTGTACTGTTTTATACCTTCAGCCTTCAATACAAATGTGTAATATACATGTGTACAATAAAACGTAGTTTCTGCTGTTAAAATTCGTCATTATTAGTTAATTTCCAGTAATCCGGCGGTGCTCTGTTCCCATATCTGCCGGATTAACGAGGGAGGACTGTATTTAAAATCAAGATTGCCGCAGTTGATTTATTTCATTAATGCAGTCGAGCATACTCTAGTAATTTTACGAATTGAAATTGCATAGCATAAAAGTGCTTGTATTTTGCATTAATCAGCCCTTTTAAATAGGTAATCCATACTTTTTAGTGTTGAAGAATCCGTATGAACCCTGAAGCGAGAAGTTTGTGTTTTCGCTTTAAAAACGCAGTTAAAGGGTGAACTGACAAGGTTCTTTAAAGTCGCCTGAAAATTAAGAACATTCACAAGAAGTACTTGCTGTAGGGGAGGGTGAACACAATGTAGCACATGTTAGATTTATTATCTAGTTGAGCAGCAGTTGAAAGGACTCCTTTCATTGTTGTTCCCTTTGTTAAAATTATAGGAAAAGTTAAAATTTAAAATAATCTGATCATCGTCTTAGATTCATTTCTTTGCTATTGTTCTTCAGTGTAACTGTCGGGTAGGTGCCTTTAAAAAAAACCTTGCGAGTTCTCCTGTAACGTATGTGCCGTGAAATAAACTTCTAAGCGAATTCTGATAATAACGAGGGCGTTTTATCTATTGCAGAGTGCAGAAATGGTAAACGCCCATCCCGTTAAAGTAAACCATATTTATTACAATATGCCTTCTATTTTTCTATGCATGAGTCTCGTGCGTGTGTTGTGTGTGGTTTTTGCAGTCGTTATCGCGTACTGCTTTCCTGTGTTAATGACATCATTTTCATTTTACGATACTATACACATTTGTCTTTGACAAACACGTATGGCCATTTTTGCAATTAATGCAAATTTGAGATTTGTATACTGTATTCCTGCGCAATTGGACTGTTGACGAACAGGTGCCGTGTTAGTTTCGTACGCTGATAACGCTTTTTTACAAATTATAGGCCTAATACTAAAATTGAGACTGCCACAATATACTGCATGAACCATATTTGTAACAATTGTCTTCTTGCATGTTATCATCACATTATAGAAAACAAATGTATCATGATTGTGCATCCAATGTTACGATCGCAATCATGACTTCAGTAATCTGAAATGTGATTAAGCCAGTTAAAATTGTGATAAGAATTCTTGTCTGGGAATTATCGTAATCTGATTTTCAAAATCTAGCTTTTATTTTCACTCGTTTCCTTTTTGATATTGCCAATTCAAAACCTCATAATCACACCTGTCATTAATTAAACCAGTTTATAGTAATTATCATTTGATGTTTATCTTGTCTCGAAATTATAATGAATTCCGAACCAATAAATATCTGGTAATTAAACCTGATTTTAAAAATATAACTATTTTGCGTTAAGGTTGAACACGGTCGTGAAAATCTTTATGCTTGCTTAATTTCCGTTCAGAAAAAAGGGTGATTAGCTGGTTACTTCCTTTGCCCCACTGCTTTTGCGATTTAATTGACACTTGCAATTTTATTAATGAAATAAATTAATAACAGCATGTGATATAACATTAAGCTAATGCATGTGTGAGTAATTACAGCCACTTACTAACTTTATACTAACTGACATTTAGTTATTCACTCGTGAGTTAACGAAAGTGTTGAATTCTTAATACACCTCTTAAAATAAGTTGGTTTATTTTATTTCCCAGACTGATGGTGGACTAATAAGATCGAGTTTGGACGAAGATAGCATATTTTACAAACTCAGCAGCAGTGGTCTTATTTCCTTCTCTGATTACATATTCTTACTAACAGTGCTTTCCAGTAAGTATATACGCTTTCAATACTTGCATTTCGGTGCTGCTACTAAGGGAAAAATCTGGAGTACTTGGGGAGTTTGTTTAAGAAATTAAACGTCCGAGAATTGTTGAGGAATTTTAAAGAAATGGCAAGGAATTTAGTTGGCTTTTAACTATACCAAATTAGGAGATCAAAATATTACGATTGAAGCAATGTTATAGTTGCATAAAATCATAACTCTAAATTACAATTATATTGGCATAGAGTTTTTCAGAATCTTAAGGATTTGTAGGGTCCTATTATTATTATATTGTTAAATTCAGTTAAATTATAGTCGGACATTAATTCTCTTCTAAAACTAGCGCAACCTTGAGTGGGAATACTACATATTTTTATCTTTTATTTCCTAGATACATTGAATACAAAAACGTGCAGTGATTAATAACATCTTATTATTGCTATAAAACTATAAAATAAATTCGGATTTTTACTGTTCAAAACTTGGGGAAGTATTTTCACCGATTTGGTAGCAACCCTTACCTACATCAAAATTCAAAATGGAGTTCCTGAACCTGGTAGTTCTCTGCTTTTGTGTGTCAATAGCATCAAGGAGGCATTTTGAAATTGCGTTCAGGATGTTTGACTTGAACGGTGATGGAGACGTGGATTACGAGGAATTTGAGAAGGTATATGTATATACTGAAATAATACCTACGTGTACTTCTGCCTCTTTTTTTCAAATTATTCACTATTAAAGAACTTAACAGGTACAAACCATCATCCGCAACCAAACCAGCGTGGGCGCGCGCCACCGCGATCACTCCAACACGGGCAACACGTTCAAGGGTGTGAACAGCGCTCTCGGCATCTACTTCTTCGGCCCGAAGTTGGAAAGCAAACTGACCATTGAGAAGTTCCTAGACTTCCAGAGGCAACTTCAAACGGAAATATTAACGTTGGAAGTAAGCGCGTCGTTGTTGTTTCGGTCTTCAGCATCTATTGGATGAACTGACAAGGTTTTTCCAACTGTAATTCATATAACCCGTAAAATGCAATTTTATTTGTACAAATGGGTAAAAAAAAGCATACATGAAGGGTTATATTTCATACTTTCCTCTGCATTTATAATTTAAATATTATGGCAGTTGAAGATTTCTGCAGTTCGCCTTTAAATTGAAATGCTTATTCAGGGTTTAATGCATCGATCAGATCCAGACTTCGACTTGGGTTTTGTTTTTGTTTTGTTATTTTTGCTACAGTTTCGCAGGAAAGAGCCAAGCGAGAATGACCGTATAAAGGAAGTTGACTTCGCGGATCTTCTGCTAACTTACGCAGGTATGCCTCGGAAAAGGAAGTCGAAGATACTGAAAAGGGTGAGGAAAGAATTCAAAGATAACCCAATTGTAAGTATGTAAAGGGAAATTTTAAGCAACAGGCGAGCCGTTATTGTGGGATCATTACCTCGTTTACAGGGTGTATCCAAAGAAAGTTACCTGAATTTCTTCCGCTTCCTCAATAGCATCAACGACGTGGACACGGCTCTCACGTTTTATCATATAGCCGGTGCCTCGATAGATCAAGGTTAGTGAACAGCTGATTTGAGAGAAAAGCGAAGAAAATGCGATAGTTTTCCTAAATTCAAACTTTTAATTTGTCCAAATAAATCTCACCATTCTGGATTTTTTTGAAATTGAAAAAGAATATGGCTGTTTGTTAATGTTGCGTAGCAACTAAATTTCCATAGGTGGAGCAAAATCGAATGCTGCGAAAGCCCTATCCGCAGTTTCTTAAAAATGTAATTGTAGTGTTGAGAGTGAATGCATCCATCATTTTCTCATATCACCTTAATATTACAGCGACATTGAAGCATGTGGCAAAAACAGTAGCCGGTGTTGAACTAAACGATCACGTCGTCGACGTGGTTTTCAAAGTATTCGATGAAAACAGTTAAGTGTTTGCCTTTAGTACGTTACAATTTAGATAGATGAATGAAAAATCGTAGAATGATTGTCGTGGGGGGGGGGTTATTATTTGACAGTGGACAACCAGCTGAGCAACAAGGAGTTCATCGCGGTCATGAAGAACCGTCTGATGCGCGGCTTGGAGAAGCCGAGGGATACGGGGTTCGTGAAGATGTTGCAGGCGATCGTGAAGTGCGCGAAAGAAAAGAAACCCGTGCTTCTTGACATCTGAATATAAATAGTGTCAATTAATATAGAAATACATTAATTATATCAGGTGTGAATTTACATACGCAAGTTGCCAACTTTCAGATTGTTATTATGGTTCTTAAATATGTTATACAATAAATCTTTACATTGTGGTTTTTACGGTTTTCATGTATCGTGTCTTGGAGTCTCGGCTGCCTTCGATCAATGAGTTGGACGACAAACAGTTAACTACATCTTGGCAGGTAGCAGTTTGTTTCATGTTAACGCGGAGAATTGCGTGTGCTTTACTTTGCACGATAGTCGTTCATAAATATCCGTTACAAAAATATGAATCGTGGTAGCTGTAAGGTATTGTAACCTCTGCATGTAAGTTGTTTTTTGGTATAGTTCAAGTCTTTTCATTTTGATGTCCCAACTCCTTACAAAGTCCTTACAAATATCTAGTCAAATATGATTAAGAAGGAGGTTTTCAATCCTCAACTCGTAAACCAATTAAGGCAACTTAAAGTTGTTGAAAACTTTTAATTGGTTTACGGGATGAGGATTGAAATCGTCCTCCTTAATTATTAAGAACTCGTAATTATTCCATCGTGCAAGAATGACTCGTCAAATATGGTTAAAATCAATATCGCTGTGCATTTACTCAATTTATACTGTAACCTGTTTATTTACATCTCCTTTCATAATTTCATCCTGATTTTATACACCGAGTGCTTTTAGTATCTGCAAGAGTGGATATCTGTTAGATTTGAAGTTCAAAAATCTTGAATTTTTCATTCCTAAGTGCTTACAAAAGTCCCTGCTTCTTGTAATGAATTACAAGTTTCATTTGAATAGTAAGATTTCTGATAAGATATTCGCGGTCAGTTTTACACAGGGCAGTGACGATTTGATAAAAAGTTTTTTTAACAATGATTTTACAACAATAGCTGTGCGAAATATTTCTGCTTTATATGCAATTAAGCGAAAAATGGCAGTTTGCGAGAGATTGGCCCATGTAGTCGAAATCGACTCTGATAGGATTGTCTGATGCCTGGAGTATAATAGGTTTTCCTCAATAATTTTCGTATGCTTGTTCATATACTTTCTCTCACTGCTCTTAAATAATCATGCAAGGTTACAACAAAGTGGGCGGTTACAATTGAAACGCCTGCACGTGTTAGGATTGGTCAGTGCACTTTGTATCATTCGCCCCCCCCCCCCTGAAGAAGGAACCGGAAATAACACTATATTCTTATTTCCGGTTCCTTCGCACTGCAGCCAATCAGACAATGGGGCGGTGATGTGTCTATTCCCCTTTAATTTAGGAAAACTCAATTTCACTCAAAGTAGGTTCCAAGACCTAGAGAGTAGTAGGAGAAAAATCCTTGATTCGTACGAAGAAAAAGCAAAAAAGCCTTTATTGAGCAGTAGAGGAGAATAATGCCGGCTCCACACATTGGCTCACATGGCCAGGCCATATGTTAAATTTGCTCCAACATTAGGTGTTCTTTCGCACATCATCACAAGTGGACATGCGCCAACGTCCACCAACGCTATCACAAGCGTCAACTGCTCGATCCACACTTTGGCCAAGCGACACTTGTTGTATCGTATGGCCAATGTGTGGAGCCGGTATACATCCAAGGTAGTACCATGTCAATTCATTCTAAAAAGTTACGTTGTGAGCCGGTCGGAAATCTTGTTGCCCTGATGATGACTCCGCGTCGGAGTCGAAACATGTTGGCCCAATGGAGGCTTTTTGCCTTTGTTCTTCTTACGAGTCAAGGATTCTTCTCCTACTTCTATCTACATAGAACTCGTAACTTCCACCTCGAGAATGATCTTGAGTCACGTTTATACTGATATGTTAAATGTCACTCAATGGTCATTTGCCTTCATGGCGACCTGTTTACTTACATTCCCATTTGTCAATTTTTGCCTTAAACCAAATGCATAAAAATAATGGCTATTCTCATGCAAATCCATTGTTACGTAACACTTGCGGTTGACTGTAACTTCCAAGTCCTTCTCCTCCCCCAGACGAACGGATTTCTAGTTTGCAGTAGGTAATATTTACAATGAAATAATCAATAGATAGGCAATCGGAAACAACAGTGACACTCTACATTTAGAAAAATATATATTTAGTTTGGTGGGTGCATAGGAGTGCATTACGTATATGCGGCAGTATAAACTCGCGAGACCATCTTTCACTTGACGAGCATCGATATCTCCGAAGCCATTAGCATCTCCTTAAGGACCTCGTCCACCGGTTTCGTGTCCCACCCGTAAGTGACCATAGCCGCATCCTGGATGCAAACCTTGAGCAGGAGCGCCACGTTGCTTCGAAGCCGCTCCAACCTGTGCCCCTCACCTTCTCGATCTCGAGGCGTATCCAGGCACTGATCCTGACCGCACTGACTTAAGATGTCGGCCAAGAGATGCTCCACATCCCTCACCGGCCAACCCAGTTCCTGAAGCACTTCCTCATCCTTGACCATGCAACCGAGAACCGTGTTCAGGTTGCCTTCCAGTTCTTCCAACTCCTTCTTCCAACCTTCCTCTTCTTGCTTCCCTACAACAACATCATCATCATCATCATCATCATCATCTACCTTGTCGAAGCACTGTGCCTGGGGATGAGAATCCTTGGAGATGCCGTCGAAGGTGTGGGAATTGACGAGGGTCTGCATGTCCAGTCTGTGGCAGCGCAGGTAATGGGTCGCTATGCCAAAGGGCCTGTGGAATATCTGCTGGCACACGAAGCATTCGTGGGGATTGTTCTTTGTCACCCCTCCCAGCACCTTGCCCCACTTGAACGGTCTGCGAACCCTTCGCGTCTTACGCAGAGACGAGGAGGCCCTTCGCTTGCCGCTCAGCGCGCACAGTTGATCGTCTCGCGCCGGGGCTGCATCGGTGGTGAAGGCTGGCTGGGGCTCCTGGAGTTCAAGCTTAGGTTCAGGCACTTGTAGAGGAGGTAGAGGGTCCCAGTTGGTAAGGCAGCTGCCTTCGCTGCATGCCGTGTAGTACTCGAGTATCGGCGCCAGGTCCGGGTGCATGCGGATGTGGTTCAGGGCCCCAACGCTCTTGGAACTCTGCTTGCCGCACATGGGGCAGCAGAAACGACCGTTCTCGTTCTGCATGAAGTAAAGCAACTTGAGTTTCTCAACGTTGGCCATCAAGTCGAAGTATTTGAGTCCGGGCAGGTCACGCTTCAGCACTTTCTCTTTGGCCAGAGACTTCCTCTTGCGGCCACCCGTTGACAGGTTTACGTCCGACGTTGTATCCTCGAAACGATGCTCCTCTTCCAGGGTTCGTACGTCGGGGGCATCGTCGTGATGCCCATCCCCGACGCTGTTCACGATCGTGTAGACACCATCCGTGACGTACGGCTGAGCGTGCTGCCGCGCGGAGCGAAGCTTGCGGTACGGGCCGTGCGGCTCACCGGGCGAGCTGCTGCGGCGTTTCAACTTCAGTTTGAAGTGCACCTGGACGGCTTTGTCTTCGGTGAGGGGCACCAGCCGGGACGAGGTGGTGTCCGGTGTAGGCAAGGAGGGAAGAAGGAGGTTGCCGTTGCCGGAGCAGTTGCAGCGGTGCCTGGCCATGCCGCGGAAGGTGGCGAACAGCGAAGGGCAGTGGGGGCATCGGTAGCTGAGGTACTCGTGGTATTGCATGTGGTCGTGCAGAGAAGGGCGGTTGGGGAAACGCCGTGTGCATATGGGGCACACTTTGTACTTGGTGGTGACCTGCAACGTGCAACGCAATCGATACCGTTTCAGCGGACCCAGTAGGGACTCCACTCCACTAGTGAAGCCACTCGTGATTTAGGGCCGCACTTTTGTACTCGGAAGAGCAAACTGCCTTTAGGGATCATCCATAAAATGCGTTCGCTTGAAGGGAATATCCGAATGTTTGGACACATAGTAATGGGGGGGGGGTACAAATTTCAGCGATTTTTAGCGAACGTATTTTATGGATGATCTCTTACCGAATCTGAATGGAATTTGAGTAAGAAATCTAAATTTTTGTAATGGGGCCGCTTGTGCAATGGGACCATTTTGTCTTTGACCCTTGGTGGTCCCTCAAGTAATGCTTTACTGTAGTTTCAAGTGTTTCCAGTAGTGCTGCAACTGCGACCAAGGTACTAGGCCCATTGTTAGCAAAGTGTCCCGACAATAAACCCATCCCTTGGTCGCAGTTACAGTACTCCAAGTCTGTTCCAACCAAACATTGGAATGAATTGACTTTATTGTACGTACCTT
>WWPM01022703.1:0-17018 GCA_023279145.1 Glomeris maerens
TACCTAATATACACTGCACACATGCGACGTGGAAAATATATATATATATGCTATACTTATTCAAAATCCATATTGAATAATATATACGAGCATACTTACATACAAACATAAAAAAGAAGCTATAGCATGCAAGTATATAGCTATGTATGTGCGTGCTCAGAACGACAATTAGCCGAAGAAGATTGCTGAGATTATTAATCAACGACATGGTACTAATAACGATATAGATTTCCCACTACATATTTATTATATACGCATACATAGGAGCATGCAGCATATGTGGAGTATATATATATTTGTGTGTGAGGAGAACTGTCACTTTTCACGCCCTTCGTTGGCTATAATAGTAGAGGGATAAAGAAGGGATTGCATGGCCAGAAATAGGGGAGATTTATTTATTGAAGGGCTGCTGGCCGCCTTAATCATTAGTTTAAACAGTGATTTGGGCTTTCAAGAGGATTAGGACGCTACCAGATTAGAGGTCGCTCCTGTATTCATTATAGGCTATATATTGAATATATACATATAGAGGTGATATGCCCTAACTTCAATCATATGCAGCTATCGGCTTGTTCTTTATAGGGATTTAAATGTCTCATTACTGTCAGCTGTTCTGAACGTCATTGTCATATTGGAAAAAGATGTATAGTTATATGTATATGCAGAGCAAACAACTACTATTATTTACAATAGATGTATTAAATTTTAATGAATGTACTAATTTATGTCAAAATACGGTAAATATTAAGTTGTAATGAAACTTTAAAAATTTGATTTTAGAAATAGAGCTGAAATTCCTTTTATGTAATATTTCAAACACCTTACTTTAAGAAATGACAATTTTTATAATTATTTGAAATATCCTAAAAAAAGGCTAGTAAAACTTGATGTAATTATAATTTTTGCTAAAAAGATCGAGCTAGTGCATGAAAGTCCTGTGAGTTTATACGTTTTCATTCGTTTTCAAATGTGAGTGCAACTTGTAAATTATAAAAAACAGAACGTGTTAAAAAGTTGACATTTATATAACCATGTAGGTATAACGTGGTAATATATTTTTTGCCATTTGGTTGGTATGGGTAACCTGCTGCGTGTATATGTTGAATTTGAAACCTTTGTAAGTGGCTGTTTGTATTCGCAGTGAAACCTTATTGTTTCTCTGAATGCATTTGGAGGGTGTTACTGGGGTTGGGGTGCCGGGTTTGATAGGGCCTTGGGTCTTTGGGCAAGCAAATTTGAGGTCGCTGCTGATGACGTGTTGGTTCCGATGGACTTCCGGTTTGTTGAAAAGACCGGATGTTATTGCGACGTGGCCAGCATCTCCTCCAGTAGAGAGCTCTTGATGGACGATCTCAACATGCAGCTCATCATGGCAACGAAATTTAATCACAAGACGTTCTCTGTGTCAAGAGATGTCTTCTTGCAACGAACACTTACAAAAACTCTCCTTCAAAGCCCAACCTATATATACTGTACATTTGACGTAATGGAAAGCATATAGTGTTTCTTCTATTGTGGCCTTCTGCTGTATAGCTTAGAATATACACACCTACATGCAATCCATTCAGTAATATACACTTGATTTAAAATTATACGTGCCAAAATATGAGTTTTGTATTAGACTTTTATCTCGGCCTTCATCTCAGTTACTTATTTGCAATTATATTGTCATTATCGCCCTTAAACAACAGATACACTTATGTCAGAAGGTGAACATTTGGTTAGAGTGTTGTTAGGTATATTGTATAAATATTTGAATTTCATTGAAATATATGCTGATGAAATCTATATATTTAATTTTATATACTGATATTTTATATTATCAATAGTAAGCGATTAACCGAATTTCACAAAACAGTTTCCAGTAGAACATGTTTATTTATTTAATTAAATTAATGTACAATGACACTATATTGTATGCATGTTTGAGGTTCACACAGAAATGTCTGCATGTATATTTTTAATAATTTATTGAAAGGAATTGCTGTGTGCTATTTCCTTCTGGCGCCCTTATAATCAATATTTTATTTATTAAATATCTGAAGAATATTCATTGAAATCAAAAACTTTTATTAGAATTTTAAGGAATAAATAATTATACTGGCTTGTGAATTGAATTCACATGTTTTCCTTTTCAAGAGACATCAAAAACCATGTCAGTTCACTTTTAATTATGGTTATAGGCTTTTCCACTTAAAGTTTTATAGCCGGATGATTTATTTATTTTTCTCAAATATTCGATGAATTTGTAATATGATTTTAGTTTGGAGCTGTGTTTCAGTCGGTTATGCACATGCATACAAGATTGTGATGAGGTCCCTGTAATAGAACAGCAGTAAACATTATAATGTATTGTATGTGCATAATTATTAGACCATGGCTTTTTGTGCACGAGTGCGTGGCATGCATGTAACTCTCTGTAGTCCTTTGAAGATTTCCAACTGAAAAGGTGCAATTGCGTGCAGAGCATGCTGCAAATAAGTTTTTTTAGTTATTGTTGTTGTGCCCACGGGGGTGGGATGGTGATAATGCTAAATATGTAATCATAAGGGGACAGAAATGCAGGAAGTACACATGGCATGGCTATGTTTAAGGGGGATGAATGGTGCGCGGGAAACTTTGGCATGAATACAAGAAATTCGCAGCTAGAACAGGAAATATTATTATAACTATGTAAGAGTTACTTAATTGCGCATTAATATACCATTGTGTTATTAACAATGACCATATATGCACGCATTTAATGGAAGCTTTGTATGTAATTTCTATTACTACATATTCAGTGGCACTGTAGGTGCAGGTAATTTGCAAGTGCAGAAAAGTTATGAAAACCATTTTGCTCACATTTATGAAATGTGTTTGGATTAAATAGGGATAAATTATGGGAATTGTGGTTTTGTATTTTGCTGTGAAAAACGATAATGTTTTTTATTGGCACAACATATATTTAATTTTTCTACAAATTAGTTTTGGAAATATGAAACTATTCTAGAAAATTGAGATGTTAATTACGTATATCCAATAGATGGAAATATTTATAATTTCACCACTGCAATATTTTGTTCAACCCATTTCCAATACAACTCAGTTACATTTAACATTTCTCTTAATTGCAAATTAGAAATAATGAATATTTGTACTGTTTTCCAATTTTTGGATTACTGTGCAAATATAATTCGCAATAGTACTATAGTATAGAAAATCAAGGAAACTTTCTTGCATGTTATATAGGCCCTAGGCCTACTTTGAATAGATATATGAACAATATCTGTTTAGAATTTTTTATTGTGTCATCGTATTTATTAATGCTATATTTGTTTTTTTAATTAATAATAACTTACAGAGTTAAATGATTTTACCAAATGACCCTGTGTCTATATCCTTACTCCTATAATTCTGAATTCATAGAATATTGTGCATTGAAACAGCTATCTATATAATGATCATTTGTTTTGATAATTTATAGGAGCAAAAAAAAACATGCTATACTTAAATTTCTGACTTCTCCGCATTTGAGGACCTATATCTTGTACCATTATATGTCCTTCCCTCGCACATTAATCCCAGATTTTGCCCCAACCCCAACTGCTATATAAGGAGTATAGGCGACTGCATGGGCTTTAATACCGGAACTTGAGGCCATATATAGAGCTTTTGGACACACGGTTTGGTCGTAAATTGAACACGGTCTCTCTCTATATATGTATGTGTGTATGTGTATATGCTTGTGCTTGGCATAGGGCCTTGGCAATGCACTGGTTCCTAATCGGCCGTTATGGCTGCCAGGGACAATGGCTGAGCGATCAGCGACCCCTGGGCAATGGGCTTTGCAGACCCAATCCCCTGGTCATAGTGGCAAATGTTGCTCCAAGAGGGTCCTATATCGGTGTATCTGGCTGCTCGACATGGCTCTATATGGCCCCAACGAGCTCGCTATCGGATAGGTTTTTTTTTGACGGCAACAGAATTTCAATGGCCCGGTGAACGGATAGTGGGCCAAATTGAAAACGAAAGCAAAAATGTTCACGCCTAGCTCCCAAATATTGATTGAAAACGATCGCCGTTTTCAAGACGAGTAACCATCCTTGCTTTCCTCTTTTTTCTCCCTTTCCATGATAAGCAAGTTCCGAATTCTATATATACAGGCCAAAATATCACTGTACGTATACACATGTATGTACGTCATATAGCCAGAACAAACAGCTGATCGATATAAACAAATAAGTTCAATTGTCATTCAATATAAAATAGGCGTACATTTTGTTGGGCTGCTCTGCTTAATTTCTTAATATTAATTGTCATGTTATATAACATATCATTGATTGTAATATATGCTATACATAGTATATACAGGGTGTTCCTGAAATAAGTCCCCAAACGCTTAGATTTTTAAGTAGCACCTGCATAAAATGTGACATCCGTAATTCATGCTCCCTACATCTTTCCATTTATCATTATTTTTTAGCACTCGTATGTGTTCCTAATAAGGATGTGAAGAGCATGAATTATGGATGTCACATTTTATGTATATGCTACTTAAAAAACTAAGCGTTTGGTTTGGGGACATGTTTTATGCAGGGAATACACCCTGAAAGTTTGTCCACTTATTTCAGAAACACCCTGTATATAATGCATGAAAACAATAAGGAAGTGTGTGTTGTTGTAATAAATAGCCTATAATATTTCAAATCAGCTGGGGTTTTTTCATTAATTGCTCCATCATATTTTTCATGTATTAGTTACATTAAAATTAGCACTTAAATAAATGTGAAATATATAAGTATGTCAGCTTATTTCTTTATTACAGTAGCTCACCATTTAAATTTCTGTATTATAGTTGAATACTTGAAGCTAATACCTTTGCTTACCTAATGAATCGCGTTACGGTGCAGTGCTTAATTGGCATGCAATTATAAGAAATTAGATGTATATATTAACCGGTCCTTACCAATCGTGGTTATTTGTGGTGCTTTTATTCGAAAGTTCTGTGCATGCAGAAGTGAAAATTGTTAATAGTTGTTTTTAATTGGGTTATCGTTCATTGTTCGCAGTTTGTATTGAAGGGAGGGTCGATAAAATCGTATATCTACAACTACTATACTGTATAATGTAAAAGGGAAAGTTTTTGATGAGTAGCCTCCCAAACGGAAGCTGCATACGACTGAAGAACTCCTCTTCAGATCTCAATGCAAAGTGCATGTGGGCCACGTGGAGCAGTTTACAAACGACAAAAAAGACAAAGCTGATCTGATGCAGGTGACACTATGGCAGCGCTCCTTGTTCAGATTCACAACTACTTGTAATATATGGACTGAAATGATAAATACAGAGCACAGCAAGGGAGGTTCACACATGTGATGTGTGCATGCAGCTTTGATAATGCACAATTATGTGAAATATTAAATTTAATTCCTTCATGAAAACTATACAATTTTATGTAATCAACAACCTAATTTTTTTATACAAAAATTCTTTTATGATGTATAAATTCAACCAAATTAAATACAGTCGTTTAAGAAAACTCTAGAAAATTGATACCAAGCGAATTTGAATAAACTTATTATATAGAGAGCTATTTGTGTCGCCTGTTGCAGGATCTAAACATATACAAACTGCGTGAAAGAAATTGTTGAGAGTCACATGAATACGTATAACAATTCGTTTTGTTGAGGTAGGAATTTCTTAGACTGACTTTAAAGCATTGAATGCCTGCCACATGACTGCAGCTTTTGATAGTGTTTTGTGTTTGTGACTATTATAGACGACATTATGCCCTCACTCCACACATGGAAAAGTTTGGACGCGTGCACATTTGTTGCCGTTGTTACTGTCCACATTGACCATGTAATAGTACATACAATAAGTTTCGTATTGCACCTCTTACATAGTGCAGTGCTTATACACAGATAGGTATACTGTAAAGAGACCACTACTATATGCATTCTATGCATAGGAAAAGGTGGCAAAGTGTTTGGCTTCAAAGATGTCTCCGTTCATGCCCTTGTAACCGCTCTCTATAGTTGCTGCATATGGAAAACTGCTATATACAGTATAGAGGGCGCTTTTCAAGCTTTTCAAGCCCGATTGGCCATTTCTATAAATGCCACATTGGTGCCTTACCACCATGAATTGTCACGCCCCTTGCCTCTCTTTCCCTAGCCATTCTGCCCATACAGTATAGGGACCACCATTCAGTTATAGAACATGCAGACGATGCTCGTGTTATTATGGAAGCCCCATGTATAGACACTTTCAATATGATTGGAATTTGAAATTACTTTCGTGCATGTACGTGAAAATGTTCAAAATGAATTTATGTATTTCATATATTTCATCAATATGTATATTAGTCTGCAATTTACTATGCATACAATGAATTAGACGTTATGTTAACTTCACAAGCAATGTGTGCAAAAATAAATGCAAATTTTAATATCTGATAGACTTTGAAAAGTGTAAATCAATACATTAAATTGAATGGATGACATGCAGTTATAATTATTGAAAAACGTGATAAATGACTAGTTTCGATTTTGAGTGGTGAAGATTATTAGGTACAATTTGGTAATTATGAAAGACCACATAATCTGCAGTCTAGAAATATCTGTGATTCTATTAGTATGTTTATAATAAGAATTATATGTTTAAGTTCAAATTATTCCGGATCAACATAATGTCTGAAGCTCCCCTCCAAATCCCCCTAAAACGAAACTTATTCTCTCTATCCACCAACTCTAAAACACAAATTGTCTTTGGTTCCAACTTCCATCATGCAGTTCCTTGCATCAGTATTTTTCAATGTTTGTGCAGTGCAGATATGGTGACGTCATTAGTTGCCAGTTCGCGCCAATCTGCATGCTTTTGTGCGTCCACCCTTTCTCCTCCTGTTGCTCACCTTGGTATCCCTCGCCTCCCTACTGCCCCCCCTTCTTCTCCACCATGCCTCCTGATGGCCCCTTGAGCTTGAGCCCCCCTCCTGTCGCTTTTCTGCTCCTGTGTCCCTCACCAAGTCTTTTCTCACGGTCGACCACCGACTGGGATCACCGGACCCAGGTGTGAAAGTGGTTGAGCCCCTCGGTGTCCCCCTGAGGGCGACTGACAAAGCGACCTGACACCTGGCGACGAGATAAATGAGAACCAAGTTTCGGGAGGAGGAGGGGGGGCACCCCCCTCTCTTTTTCTACTGGTCCAACGAAGCGCGGACATTTTAGACATGGTGGGACAGTTATGTAGGCCTCCTTGCACAACCGGTAGCTCCTTCTTCTTCTCCTTCCATCCTTTCTTTTACTGTCACCTCCAACCCTGACAACCCAACCCTATTGAGCAGTTCAGTTCCACCTTAGTTCCACCACGTTCCACTAGAGGCGCTATTTTTTTTCTCCCCCTCGATCCTCATTATTCTTTCTTGCTTGCTTTTCTTTATTTCTCTCTATTTCTCTGTCTCTCCTCTGTACTTACTTAACACCTTCTTGTAGATACACATGTGTCTTGGCATTCGCCTGATTGTTTTGCCTTGCTGGTTTTGCGAGTGGAAGACAGTGTAGTGTGTCGTTGATCCCTAAGTAACAAAAGTAACAAGAGCTTCTAGTTGACTTTTCTTGAAGGCCCAATCACGAAAATCACGTGTGTAATGAATACATTCACCGCCATGTTGGAATTGACGCTTGACAGACTTGCTAATTATACAATGAAGTATACTGTGCAGTCGATTGTAGTTGTATTTGATGTAATAGGTGGTGAAGACTCGTTTCACTGGTTTGCAAAGGAATGCACATTTAGAAAGTGGGGTAATGTTTGCAATAGGCATGATGTTAAGTATATTAGAAATGGCAACTGATAATGAATTAATTGAACGGTTTTCAGTAAGAATAAAGTTGTGATTGTTTAGTATTCCCTAATAAGCACTCTTAGTATGGGAAGTATAATGTTTAAACATTTGCAGTTTAACATTATGATTAATTTAGAATAAATAAGTATATGTAATCAATTTGAACTTCAGTCTATTTTTAGGTAAATTCATTCTTCTGAAAGATTTTTATTACCGTTCTAATAAAATTTATTAGTAAATTTTCTATTTCTTTGGCCCAACAGGAGTATATTTCTAAAAAAATTAAGTCAACTTGCATTAATGCTATTGTAAATGAAAGGACACTTCAATTGCACATGTAAATTTTCAAATTAAGTTGGTTATACATATACAGTCCTGGAAAAGTTAAGGTCACTGTGCATTTTTTTTCACTATATACAGGTTTCTTATTAAGTGATCGCTATAGATGGGTGAGAAATAATTTTGCATGTCCTTCTGCGAGATTTTTGTTGTATAGATATGCATTTTAAAAGCAGGTTTAGTTTGTTAGTACTTCATTGTCTTGTTTGTCTTGAATTTATAAGACTGTGTGTGATCTTAGGGATTCCTTACCAAATTCCCTCCACAATAATAGCTTTGTTTATAAATCTCATACCCTTGCTTGGGCGCCATTACGTATCTTTCTAATGACATTGTGTAGGACTCTCAGTGCAACAGTCTCCATCCATGCACTCGCATTCCTTTACTTACTTTTGCTTTTGCCTTCGGTGACGAGCTGTAGATTTACTGCTAGTACATGGTGTAATAATAATAACACTGTGAAGTGTTTAAGTGCACGTGCCGTAACTCGAGCATATGGAGCTAGGGAATGTGTGCATGCAGGCCCCAATCTTGCCGCAGGCAGCTAGGGCACATGGAGGTCCCAATATACAGTATATACATAATTTGCAATGGCTTTTTCTGGCATTCATTTAGTAACGTACATGCAATGCGATGCTTGCAACTCGGGCCAATGCCATGGACAATGCAACCCCGAGTGGCCATTGTGATTGCCCCCCCCCCCTCACCTGAAATACCAAAGAAATCAACAACAACGTGCAGAGCAGGCCCCTTGCGCATGCGCACGTGCAGCCATGCAAGAAGTTCATGCCATTTTATTACATTTTGTTCACTTGGATGCTGTTCATAATGCGCATTTTTGCTATATGTAGTGCTGTAATCTAGTAATCCTTTGCTTCACGTATTTTTATTTGTTGTTTCTTATCTCGTTAGTGTCTTTTAGGGAATATTTGGTATTGGTTGAGTGTATATGCAGGGTGAGGCAAAAGTTTGCATGTATTGCTAATAACTTTGAAAGGAGGCGATGGATAGCAAAAATTATGTGTCTGTAACATGTCAGGGAATTTGTATTGGAGATGTCGACGGCCTTGAAGCTGCCCTTCAAGGTCAAATAGATTTTTTAGGTGGGCAGATTTTGTGAAAGCAGATTCGAAATGTGCGGTAAAATAATGAAGGTGTGATTTAGAAATACATTTATTTTTCAATTGCAAAATGAATAAAAAAAACTATCTTGACCACCCATGTAAAGTTTACATTTCCTTTTTATATATGTACCATAATAGATGCAAGTTTTTCCTGCAGAGCAAATATGTACCCAGTGATAATTACCAGAAATGTCAAGCAAATTTGTTTTGCATCCTTATAGAGAAAAGTACCTAATTGCACTTGCAGGAGGGATAGAGCAAAAGGTAAATTTTATAATTTCAGCGTGGAAAATGCTACATTTTGGTATAGAAATTGTTTTTCCCATGTCTCGTCATACATAATGCACTGTTTCATGTCGCAGTTTTATGTATGTACTTCAAGAAAAGAACAACGATTGACCTTAATGACGCCGTGGGAAAATCTCATGTTGCCATATCTCTTGGGGTGCAATTGTTGTCATATGACGTAATTCATGAGTGGAGGAGGGGGTTCATATTACAAAAAATATTACACTCTTGATCTCTACAATAAATATATTTTACTGCATTTTCTCCAAAATAATTTCTGTTCATAGCTAATCTTGCAGTTCAGGATAATTTTTGTGTGCATGACAATTCCCGTTTATGATTAGGTATTAATTTTTCTGTTCATGTAAAATCCTCTGGAAAATGACGGCTTATTATTCAAATTCGTGACTATTCCGTGTCACCATGTTTTTTTAATATAATTTATTATTAGGCTATACTGTAAAAAATTATGGTTTCAACTTATGCAAGGTGCTAATTTCTAAATATTGTTTTCTAAACTCCTGATGGTGTTATCTCTATGTTCCTTAGATTGTATTTAGCTGAGGAGAATCTGTATATTTCTTATACAGGGTGTTGCAGAATTACAAGGACAAACTGATAGGGTATATTCCCTGCATGAAAACATGACATAAAGTTAACCCATGTCCCCAAAGTAGGACCTACATAAAATGTGACATCCATAACTCATGCTCCCCACATCTTTCCATTGATCATTCATTATGCGTTCCTAATAAAGATGTGGGGAGCATGAATTATGGATGTTACATTTTATGTAGGTCCTACTTGAAAGCGTTTGGGGACATGGGTTTGTAGCTTTATGTCTTGTTTTCATGCAGGGAATATACCCTGTCAGTTTGTCCCTGTAATTCTGCAACACCCTGTATAACTAACCGGGGATAGAACCAGAACTGTTCTTGTTTTAGTAAGGCAACTGGGCAAACCGCAACTCTGAAACTTGCATTGCGGGGCTCGCACCTCGTTTCGAAACCTATAGATGATGATGCCATATGATGTGGCCACGTGTGCATGAGTCGCAGCTCTATAAGCTCACATGCAAGTTGTATGCAGTGTGCAGCAACTTAAAAGAGCGAGTGACTAACGCGTTTCGCGCTGATTGATTCGGCGCATTAATCATGGCCACCACCAAGTGTCAGATAATAGATCATGCTGATGATGGCATAGATAGAAGCCGCTAGACCCCGGCCATTGGCCAACCAACCACCTAACTCAGCTATATACACTCTTTCCAAGCGTAAGAATGCAGTTGCATCA
The DNA here is from genome assembly GCA_023279145.1 of Glomeris maerens. NCBI lineage: Eukaryota > Metazoa > Arthropoda > Diplopoda > Glomerida > Glomeridae > Glomeris > Glomeris maerens. Next base: position 10,873 of record WWPM01022703.1, read on the forward strand.
CGAGAAGATGGCGCAGCCTCTCGCCTTGCGATTGGATGCCATTGTGCATGTAGTTGCCAGATCATATGAAAATCTTGATTTTGCGATTGGTTCTTAAGGGCTTCGTCCACCCAATGAGTCATCACATTTCTCTTATGTACTTCCAAAAAGTACCATATGCAGCAAGCATGCAAACTGTTCGTATTTTGTCGCCGAATATTTTATATAGAGAGATGGAGGAGGTATATAGGCATGCGTGAAAGTTGTGCAGAGTCATGCTCATCTTGAGCAGTATACTCCTACCAAATAGGCTTATATATATTGGTGGTGCATGCATGGGCATGCAACAATAACAACAACAGCGCAATAAGATGAAGGGAAATCATATAGGAGGCTGCAGTCAAGGAATTTTTGCACCACTGAAAATGAATGCTTTCCCTTGTTTGGAAATTGCAGCTAGGCGCAAAGACGTGCATGTCTCATCTCGGTGCATGAAATACAAAAAAAAGGTTAAAAAAAGGAAAAGAAAATGTGAGAATTTTACGCGGAATTTAGCCGAGTAATTATTTTGGTTTTAAATTTTTTTGCTCGCCTTCCATGCTTTATTATATGCAAGCCGTGAAGATGAAGGAGAGTCAAATTAACGTTGTTAATAAGAGATTGAGATGTGCATTTGTGTATATCGGTTTTTTTCCCCCCTGCTGTAAATTCCTGCTCAATGTTTTTTATTTGATTTTTGTGGGTGTGTGTACGGGAAAGGGTTGGTTGCTATGTCTTTTTGGCAACTTCAGTACTCTTGGTATTACGTGCAATCAGTGGTCTATAGGGTCGTGGTAATCATTGCGTGATGGCACCGCCATTTCCTCTCTTATCGACTTTCCGCCAACTACATTCATTTTTTTTCCTTCTTCTTCTGCCCTTATCAGATATATAGGCTCTATATCGTATCCTTTGCATAATGCACAGAGACAGTGTAAAATAATTACCGCTTCGATCCATCAAATACAGGGTGTGTCAAATATCAAGTGCAACTGTGGTGTAGCATTTTGATGGGATGCCATATATTTATTTGTATTTATTATACTATATATAATATGCGTGTATATGTAGGTACATATATGGAGTACAGGGAAATGTTATTCAGATTATGCAGGTAGATATTGTGTTAATACAAGATTTGTTGCAACACCCCAGAGATAATTATGCAGCACTAATCCATACATATACTCTTGAGTCTATCTTCAAATTGTTGCTTATTTCTATAGTAAAGCTGTGTAGTGAAGCGCTTGTGTGAATTAAGAGACGGGAATGAATAGATAATATTAAGTAAAGTAATTAAAAAAGCACGTGTCAATTAACAATTAATTGTGTATGACATTGTTTTGAAAGATTGAACGACATTATTGCGTTTTATGTTTAGTTTATGGAATTATTGGATGAATATATGCACAAACTGCATATGCAAAATTATGTACTGACAAGCGAAAATATGCTGATTAATAATTATAATGGCATTTTTTTGAAAGAGAAAGATTTGAAATTCCATGATTATTATGTATGTTTTAATCGATTCCTTGTGTATTACATTATTTTAATTGTTATTATGCGAAATATTTTAGTAAATTTAATGCAAATACAATTAATATCAATGAGTAAAAATGCGGTGTGAACAAAATCTTACATATATTAATTTGCATTGTGGAATTCCAAAGATGTGTTTGCAATACATAATTGTCAATTTGCGAAATTTTCTAAATATGAAATATTTGCGAATATATGATTAAAGGCATTCATGGAAGTAATTAATGCGCAATCATGCAGTGCCACCTGGAGGGATCGGCCGCAAACTTGACCAATTCTTATCTCATTTTGTTTTTGATGTATAGCTGTTTAAATTTTCTTATGATTTATACAGATTTCCCCCTGCATGCATTTATGCAGAGTAAATTTCAAAGTAATTCCAGTATAGTATATGGAATCGTGATATTTTATATATTCATTGAATTTCAATATGTTCCGGTCATGCATTTTGCTGCATGCAAGTGTCATGTTTACTGCACTGCCCATCACTTTGGGCTTGCATGAGGTCTGCTCGTAATGAATGCACATATGTAGAAGGGGGTGTATATGTGTATATACGTATATATAGTAGCTGATGATGTTCAAGATAGCGTTGTACCATGGGTATATGACACAAAAGGAACCGATGGACTCGAAATCAAAATGTGGGGAGAATGCACATATGCGATGCAGCCGCCGGAAATTAGTTGCTTCTATGCACTGGAGGCCCTTGCAAGTTGGCAATGCATGCCACACGTCAATCTATGATTATAACTTGGTTGGCCAATGAGCAAAAATTTAATGCATTTTTGTCTGCGCAATCGGCCAAATAAGAGCCATATTTGCCTGCATGCAGATCAAATTAATAAGTTCCTTCAGCTCCATCCTTTTGCCGTATGTGTATTTGATAAAATTTTAATTTGCCTGCATGCACATCCTAAAAATAATCACCAAAGCATTCATTTGGTGTTTCGATGACAACATTCTAATCCAAAATCTAATTTGACTGCCAAGTTGCTTGAAGAAATATCGTTCCATATAAGTTTAGTCTTCAAACTTGACTGCATGCATGCGGCTATATATCGATTTTGTAGCAATTTTAATAGTCAGTCATGTAAATAATTACACGAATTTATTTATTTATTTGAAATAAAATATAATTGAAGCCATTTTGTTGCATGTTTTTTAAAAACTGACAATCATTTGCGTGCATGATATGAAACTCATCAAATATTGAATGCTTTCGATTGATAGCAGCAAGTTTGCGATGTACCTATAATTGTTATTACTGGTTATATATTGTAATTTGTCGCAGAATAATTACAGTCAATATACAATTCTGCATGCATGATTTACATTATTTCCATTTTTAAATTTTCTTGGTCACGTTATTTCCATGCACTAATTTGCCGGTATACTGGCGCTGCTATTTATGCTAATTTAAATAAAATAGGCTATCTGTAATGCATGTTTACTTACCTAATAATTTCCTGTAAATTTCCAATTGAAATAATTGAAAATCAAAGAAAGTATGTGATTAATACCAAATTTTCTGTGTATGAAGTTAATGAACCCTCTAATTTAGAACAATTACTAATTAATTATGTAAAAGAACAATGTAGCATACATATTACAATAAATCAATAAAAATTTAATGAATGTAACCTGTCTTTGACATTTATTCCAATACGTAATTACTAATAAATTGCATGTTTTTTATTCATGTATATCTGGAATGAATTGCTTATTGAAAAGAATTTTTACATTATATAAGCTAAGAATTTGTATAGCGTGTAATTTGGAAAACGTTTGGGCACTTCTGTTTATTTTTATCATGCCTATAATTAGAATTCAGAGTTGTAACTGTGCACCTGCATGGTGCATGGAGTGCAATTTATGTTTGGTACATTATGATGCGATCCGACAGAATACGCATATACAATGGGTGTCTGAATGTGACCCATACTTATAGCTGCATGCATGAAGTTGGGTGATCATGGGACACAGTGACTGATGCAAGGCCTCCCCATTTCTAAGCAAGAGTTTGGGGCGTTTTGCAACGTCGGTGCAATGAAGGAAACCAATGAAGCGCTTCTGAGCCCATTCCCATGGCCAAAGGGGGTCTCGATTGGTGTCCATTCAACCATATTGCCCAGACCGGTAACTCTGATATTGAAGTCCATTGGGCCGATGGTAACATGCTCTGGAGGTCGTCACGTGCACGTTACATGCGCATGCGCAAAACTGAAATCTAAACGCCTCGTTGTGATCAGCGCCATCTTGGTACTATAATACTATGGGTTTTTAGGCTTATGAATGTTAAACTTTCATATATAGAGGCCCTTATATGCGAATACAAATAGTTACTTGTAATTGTTATTATGTGAAGCATTGTGGGTCTAAATTAGACCTTTGGTATGTGTGGAAAATGGGGTAAAATGCATCTATAGTTGTGCGTGTAAATATAGGTACCTTTACACGCAATTGATATACACTGTGCATTGAATGGGGCTCAATGCATGCAGGGGTTCACTTTTCAGGCAATTGCAATGGACACTGTGAAGCCTATTATATGGATATTCGTGGCCGGATATAAAAGATGTGATTGAAAGTGACTGCGTGTGCAAATACACGATTATCATTGGCTTTCTTGTGTTACTCCTTTGGCAAGATTTTTATTGTCAATGTGAGCGAACGTCTTTGTCATTTTGTGAAAACGAAAGCTCCTATTGATTATTCAGCGTGAAATTAGATTCAATTGGGACTTTATATGGAAGTCTATGCAATTATATATATAATACACACAGACAGAAATTCTGGTTCAATAAATTTCTTTTGTTTTGGAAAACTGTTCAAAGCTACATGGGCAGATATATTAAAATATGCTGAATGCACATATTGAACTGCAATTGGATTATAATAAGCATAAAAATATTAAAGTTCAGGATATCTTGTTGATCATTATATGAGAAACAATTATCAAAATAGTTTCAATTATATTTGCAAATGTATAAGCAATTATGTACAATATTGAAATCCTTTTGTGTTACTTGTAGATGCATGTTTTATAATTTAAACAACAAAAATATTGTTTTTCATTAAAAATTGTGGTATCTAAATATTATCAATAAATTTCATCAGAATTAGTAGCATTGATGCTTTGGGCCTATAAAGCGACCTATACATTGATGGTTATCTAATTCCTTGTATAGAAATTTACAGGCTATATATAGTTTAATTTTTTAAAACTAAACTATTCGGATAAGTCAGTTAATGCCCGCGTGATATTATACAGAACTTTCATTGTTGCATGGCAATAAATTGCCAGTTGTTAATCAATTATTGAAGCGTTTCGTAATTTCGCTGCAATGCGCATTTCGACTTGGTGGGGGCTGGGCATTGCATCGGTGCATGCAGGGCAAAAGGGAAAAGAAGAGAAAATGTGAAACGTCATCGATGTCACAGCGTGCAGAACAAAAATATCGACAACATGGTCGCCAAACCATGCGCAGTTGATGCGTCAAATCACGCGATGGCGGCCACAGCAAGCCACGCCTACCTTTTTGTCCCCTAATCTGAGTGGCAACTGGTGCAAACCATATAAGCCAATGACCTCTAAGTAGGCGTGACTTGCTTTCCGTCTTCCGCCAATCACACGTTCTGAATAACCCCTCGTGTTTCCTGCCATTTTCTCAAGAAAGTGAAGTTGACAAAATAGGAAGGGAAAGAAAGGAATAGAAGATCTTTCGAGGGAGTGTTCAAAAATGGACGGCATTTTCGAAATTCATTCATTTTGATTACGAATTAACCCATTTAAGAAACTGCATGAAATTAAAGGCAAGCTTTATTATTATTCTTAATAATATTATTATGCTAGTGCTACTTTATATTTTTTAAAATGCTTTGCAAGAACAAATTTAATTTGTGAGCGCCTGCAATTTAATTATATGTAATTTATTATCATATGTCACGTGATATATGGAAGGGATGTGTTTTTTTATATATATCAAATATCCCACGCTGTGCAGCTATATATTAGTATTATTATGAGATTTTTTACTGCTTGAAGAGTCAATTAAATGCGATTTCGGCCCCAGTCTGTGTGTGTAAATTGTCGACCTAATTGGCGGCCATGATGGCCCCTGCGTTCAATTATGGCAGGAAGCTATATAGATGATGGGAGGGGGTGAAAGCAATGAGCTAATGCGCCAAGTCTGAGATTGCACAAACTGCATGTGCTAAACATGGTTGCCAGGCTGCCAAATGATTGTTCCCAGCCATAGCAACTGTCTAATATATTACATAATTACGTACATCAAATCGAAATCATGGTTTTTCTACGGTTTTCATCAATAGCTATATTATATTTTTATTTATAAATAATTATCGTCAATTTTCTTAATATTTGGTCCATATTAATTTCAGGATATTCATGCTATTCATTAAAGAAACGAATATCCCCATGTGCATTCAAAAAACTTGTATTTTGACATGTTTACATACTTTTACACTCATTTTACATGTTCTAAATTAAGATTCAGTTGCAATATTAAAATTTAATAAAATAATTTGTAATTGTACCCAAAATAAACAATTAAACTTGATGC
>WWPM01022705.1:0-42558 GCA_023279145.1 Glomeris maerens
GTGAAGGTTGCATCTTTGGAATTTTCTATTTATTTGCGTGTATTATTGATATTATAATTGTTCACATTCAATTTTTTAAGACAAAATCTGCCGGAAGTAATTACTTGCTGCGAAGAATGTTTGAAAGTTTTTGCTTGTTTATTTGGTAATGGATAAATTTCTCCTTTGAAATGTTGTCCTTCCAATTCCTTTCCACGGTTTTCTGCCAAAAAATTAGACGATATTATATTTTCCTCATTATGAAATGTGATTAGGTAGTCACGTTGTGAATTATGGACTGGAAAATAATGTTGCAAGCTCCAATCAGTGTCACGTGACCGACACCTGGTATTTCACATTTCGTCAGTGCAGGCTTCTGCAAGATTGCATTAAATTGTCTACTTTAAGACTGAGGTAAATCATGTGTCGACTTCGTGCCAACTTCAAATGAGAAAATCCTCAAAAAAAAAACATGTGAAGTGTACTTTCAGAATAATGACAGGAACGAGATGTGACGTCACAATACGGTTTCCTCCACTTTTGACATTGTTGTGAGTTTTTTTATTCGTAACATTTGTGAAAAGACTCACGTCCGTTGTTTCATTTTTTATCTATAAAAGCTGACAAATAATAATGGAATGAATAATAAAGCAAGGCTCAATTGATCCGAATAGGGAATATGAAAGGGAAAGACAGGTGTTTTGCAGTGCAAAATCCAAGGGATAATTCAATGAATGAAATGCAAAATGCAGATGAGATATATGTGTAGTAATGTTTGTTATTTTGAGTTGACGTAGGTTCTGAATGCTCCCTTGTGGTTTTACTTCCGGTCTGCTCAGGAACAATGACCTTTGTACTGCCGGACGTTCAAAATAAACCTCCCCTATTTTGTTTCCTTCTCTTTATTTTGTTTTCGTTTGTGCCAAAGTTTCACACAATAAAACGTTTGTTTAAAAAAAAACCCGATTTGTAAAGAAGCGTTTAATTAGTTGGAACTGTTAAAAATGTTTGGATGTCCGTTATAAAGGTGTATTAACCTGGACAGATTGCTTTATATGTTTTATTGTTTGCCAGTTCAAATAAAAATATAGATATAGAGTGAAATTGAATTTTCATGTGGGCATTTTTTGATGCATTTCTCAGAACTTCAATTTGCTGAAAATGGTGTTTTAATACTGGCTGGCATTTTAGGACACTTACAAAATAAACGCACTTCATTATATACAATTAAGTCCCACAAACAAAATTGACGGTTTTATATTATTGACTTTTTGGTTTAGTTTTATTTCCAACTGATTGAGCAACCAAATATGTGTTATGTGGAGGATTGACTGAACATGTTGTTGTTTCGGATTTTCAGAGGTGACAGTGGAATACCAAAGAGGTCTTCCTGTGGTGACAATACCATTGCCATCACGTAGAGAAAGTTGCCGTTTTACATTGAGACCTGTTAGTCATACTGTGGGGGATTTTCTTCAACACGTGACCAAAGAAGATCATGGGATCGATCGAATTGCTGTCCGAACTCATGGTAAGTTCAAATACCCAACTCTAAATTCCTTCATCCAATCGATCAAGCCTACGTATTACACCATGGCTTGGGTCAGCACGGGGTTAGACCCAAGATCTTCGCATTCAAAATCCATTATTTTATACTCCACTTTCTCTCTTTCAGACTGCGTGTACCTTATCTTATTTATACGCTTTATTGTAGCCTGCTGAATCACCTAGTAATGTAACTTTTTCGATTACTGTAGCAGGACAGTTTCTCTATCCCTCTTATCCACTTTCCTTCCAGTTTTATTGTTTTTGTTTTTTGGGAACTACAACGCCTGGGAGAATAAATGAAAATATTTCCTAGCAGCTGAGCTGATGATAGGCTCGATTTGTGCAAGACAAAACAGTTTGTATTTCAATATGTTAGGTTTATATACTGTAATCCGTAGCTTGTTAGAATTTAAACATTACATATTTGCCTAATATGTATAATCAAAAATGGACTATTGACTAGAGTTTAATTAATTCAGAGTAAATATTATTGTAATGAAACAGTTACGCACACACCAGTACTTTATGAAGGAATTGTGATATTCAATTGTGATGATTCAAACAATCGAAGTAAGTTTTGGTACATACTACTGTACTTTGTTTTGCTGAATCCAATAATCCATTTGCAACTCTAGAGATGAAGTGACGGCTCTGCCAAATAACATCGGTCGTCCAGTTTTGTCCAGAGAAGTAATTTCTTTTGTCAGTTGTTGGCATTCAATTATGTCTACAGCAATGTAGTGCTTTTGTATTTAAATTTAGGAAATATGCCAAATACAAGACGTTACTAAATATGAATCATTCCAATTTACCAAATGTTGTTAATTATATATTTATGGAAATAATAACTAGTACTTTATAATTGTCATTATTATAAGAGAAATTGTTGATGCAGTGCTGTAAGTATGAAATGAATTAAAAATTTGGAAATTAATATATTCTTTTAGTTTAAATGTTTACAATTTGACATTTTCCGAAGAGTGAGGATGGAAATATTTCTTTGCGCAATCTGGATAATAATGTAACGCATGGTAGGCTATGTGAGAGTTTTCAGATGGTCAGTTTGCCACTGACCCTTTTGGTTATCTTATCCCAAGGCCTCTGTGAATAATTGAAGTGTTTTCCTGTTTTTATCTAAATACATTGCCACAAAAGACTCTATATAGTGAATACCAGATATGGGTATATTTTGCAACAGTTTCAACAAATGATGTAGGCTACTTATTTTTTAATATACTGTGGTACAATAATCTAGCTGACCTTGCAAACAACAGTTATTGTACGGACCACAACTTGCAACTTTTTGTTTGCTTTTTGCGAGCGTGATGACGTCACAAACTAATCCTTCGCCAAAATCAATGTAGTAATGGTTTGTTATGTTTGTACGGTACATGTAGAGGGAGGATGATTATGTGGTAACGATGGATTGCCAATGTTGCCACAGATGGAGAGAGAGCACTGTCAGTGTACGTTGCATTTTACATACAGTAATGTAACTTCGGCCTAGCAGCACATTAAAATTCAATAAATCAGCTTTATTGTTCGATGGGGGCTATATTTTACCAATTTGCATTTTCCTTCTTTTGGGATTTTACGACTATAGGATTCAACTGGCAATTCAAATGAAATTGATCTTAAAAGAACATGTGACCTGAAATTAGATCAATTTATTCCTTGCGATATTGAATTAATTCAAGCCAATATTTCCATATTTCGATGCAAATTCTTATTTACTCCGTTGTCATTTCTTCAAATGCAGTCGTTGTAAAAACGATATGCTTATACTTTTCACATCTTAGAATATGACAATATTTACGAGAATCCTTTTGGAATACATATAAAGAAAAGTGTGCAAAATAAAATACGGAATCAAAACATGAATATGCCATGTACTATTAGTAAATAATTATGAAATTCATATTCTGCCAATACTGCAAGAGCTCCCCTTTTATTGATTTAATATTTCGCAATGGATTGCTAACTGGTGAAGTCCATAGCAGGAAAAACAAACGGCTATAATAACTAGTTGCCTAGTTGCATTTACTCAAATGTGGACATTGTGCAATTGGAAGACAAAAGAATGTATAAGCAACCTTGCTCTCGTTTGCATCAGCTTTATTGTTGTCGTCTCATCTCCGTAAAAATATTGGGAAACAAAAGGAAAAGTGAGGCGGGAAACACGGGCTGATGAACATAGCCTGTGCCTAAACCACTGCATGCATGGTCAATTTTAGATTAGACTTGGTAATGTGTTTTCTTCAGCCTTGACTATAGATTAATGTATTTTATGTTTGTTATGACTTTTCATAAGTTTTCATAGCAAGCTATAATTTTGAAACGTTCTGAAAGTTGAAGCTTTTGTTTCTTTGTTTACTTTCCCAAGATGGCGTGCGAGTTGCATCTTCCACAAGCATTGAGACACTGATGCTTGATGACTTCCATTTGATTGTCAACGATGTAGTGTACCATGTCAGTCCACCTGCTACAAGTGAGTTATGCTGCCGTAATCTTGTAGCTTAGTTTAAAGGAGTGTCCACAAATTATGTAGCATTTTTTTAAAATTATGCATCAGATCGACTGACAACTGAAGAAGTTCAGCAACTTTCTGAAGTTCGTAGTTTAGTTGGAGTATTGTATGAAGCTCTGAATGTTGGCGAACATCAGCTTGGACAAGAAAGGGAGATTCATCAGCGACTAGAAATTCTCAGGAGTGAACTTTTACCAATGGAAACGGTATGTGATACAAATCAGTATACGTACTGTTTGCGCCGCGCTAAATCCTCATCGGTTATTTAGAACCGCGTGAATTTCATGTCAAAAAAGCAGTTTGAATTCATGTATATTACTCTCGTTAATTTCTCATTATTGTATAAGAGTACAGTTTTGTTTTTTATGGAAAATTCGTGCAATATAAAACGAAAATATTAATTAGCTTTGCTATAGTTCATTCAAGGTAAGTTGAGAAAAATGGCGTGCCCATATTCGAAGCTTATTGGATAGTGAAAACCACGTGACATATGGGCGTGAGTAGCAGCATAGATTCCGATATCGTGATTGGCAGCAGAAACCACAAGACAAGCCTTTTTTCAATGTAGCCAATTGCGAGCACTGCGTATGCCCTGCCTTTTTTCTCAACTTCTTTTGAATGGATTATAAGTTAATTTGTAGTGAATCAGTAATTGCAATGTAATTTTTGGAATATGTATTGTTAAAATCGCAATACCGCGTTGTGGTACACATAACCCGTACACAGTGATTGAGTACGTATATGGTTTTATTGATATTTTGTCAGAAAAGACAAGAGCTTGAGCAGCATGCTTCCAGGCGTACTTCGATGCTCACTTGGCTGGGTCTTGGTCTGATGGCAGGCCAATTTGGTATCCTGGCTCGACTTACTTGGTGGGAATACTCATGGGACATCATGGAGCCTGTCACATACTTTGTCACTTATGGCACCACTATGGCTTGCTATGCCTATTTCGTCCTCACAAAACAGGTTAGTCTTCCACTTCTCTTTTCCATCTTCTACCATATCAACTTCCCATATACAGAGTAGTATGACAAAATAATGGGTACCCAATGTATCACCAATTTTACTTTGAGTCGAAAATGACATTTGAAGTTGCCTAACATCCATATACAATTGTTAAACTGGTGAAGCGTGTAATTCAGTGTTCTATTAAAAGTACAATGTGGGCTATGAATGCAATATAATTGAGTTATTTAATAATAATAATATAAAGTTTAATTTCAAAAAGCATAACATATGCTGTATGTTCTAATTGTTCCGTATGTGGCAAATGAAAATTAGAATGGAAATCGCCAAGAAGTTTAATGTCACAAAAGAAATGCATGTAAGATATGTTTTTGCCATGTATTTGCATCCCAAGGGAAGAGAGAAATTGCAACAGGGAATTAGAAATATTGTTTACACATACACAATGACACCCTCTTAAGTGGACCATCTATTTATTTGGGCCAAATGTATTGGTTGAGTGCAAAAACTAATAACAAAAATAACTCCATTTGCCGTAGTTTGTGTGAACCACAATGATGCAGTTTAATTGATTGAACCAATTTATGATGGGAAACTTTTCATGAAGGGTTGTATTCCTTGTGGAAATTCATATATTTGAGCCAGCCGTTTAATCTGGCCAAGATGAGCAAGTCGTAATGAAGATTCATTCATCACTTTCCACTGAATATAGGTTGTATATACCGATTCTAATAATGCGAACATTGATGCATTTTTGTTCACAATTTGCAGGATTATGTCTTACCCGATGTGAAGGACAGACAACACGTGTTAACATTACATAAACAAGCCAGGAAAATTGGCCTGGATGTAAGTCGTTACAACGAACTGAAAAACACAATTGCCAAGTTGGAAGAAGACCTTGTCCGTCTTCGAGATCCCCTTCACATTCATCTTCCAGTTCCAACCAATGTAGGCAAAGGGAATTTAGCCAAGGTAAATGACGGTGATAATGGTAATCTTCGAGGGCACAGTATCACTTTACATGAGCCTCAGAAGGCAAACTAATATCGGTGAAAGGATTTCGACGAATCCATCTCTTCATTTCCGAAGATTGAATCGCTTTCTCGCTACCGAAATATGGAACCCGGGGGATGAAGATTTTATTGTCCACTCTAAGAGTGGATTACATATATTTGCCATAGCGCATTTTCCTTAACTACTATAGATATAACACAGGCAATTTTTCAGAATGTTCAGAGGATGTGCCAAAAGCATGTGATGTACGCGTGCGTACGTACGTACGTAGAACGCATTGCGCTTCTTCAGGTTATCTGACTGCGCGGTGAACCGTACACTTATTGGCCTATATTGATTCCCATACGTGGTTTCGCAAAATGCAGTGCAAATATATTAATACCAAATCAATCTCATTATTCTGCATGCGTAAAATTATTCATACATGCTGTCAACGTGCATTTTCACACGTTGAAATAATGAATTGTGGAGCAGACACCGAGATGAAATTATATAATCTGGTGCTCTTTTGTTAATATACATGGATTTAGTTGGCTTATGCAATCATAAATGCCCCTTGCTGATGCTGATTGCGTTTCCATTGAAATGTGTTAAGAAATCAAAAGGCAACATTTTCAATTCAAAGGTGAAAGGTTTCATAACGCACCCTGAAACTCACATGGGATATTAAAAAGAGATTGTCAGTGTATGTAAAAATGTTTTTTTTTTAATTCACAGTTATGATAATTTTATATTACTTACCATTAAGTATTTTTGAACTCCTAACTCAGTTATATCTCACATATTCAGCGTACTGTGGTAATTTAGTCAGGAGGTCCTCCTATTTGATAAAACTGTAATGATTAATAATTTTGCCCAAATTTCAATACAAATCTGTGAGATGAAGAGTACCATGTCAGTTCACCTTTAAACAGTTACGGTTTCACCAGATATACTATTCTTCCAAATTGTAAAAAATGAACTATGTTTAAGAAATTTCATTCTTATATTTAAACATTTAAAGTTGGTTCAACGACATATTAATTTATTAAATTATTAACTGAATCTGATACTTTGTTTCATTTGTTACTGTATTCTAATTTCAAGTAACTTTCAGTGAATCTGTTATTTCCATTTCAAATAGTACGCATAAGATGCATTAATTTTAATGATAAATGCAGATGAAGATCTGCATTTTAAAATCGTTTCAGATTTTGCTTTTCAATCCTTCGTTGATTCGTCCGGTACGTTTGTCTTCCGCGGGGGTGAAATGAATAATTGCTGCAGTTTCCAAAGTTAGTTTTTTGATACCGTTGAAATATTACTTCAGGTTTTGCTTGCTAAAGTCTTTTAATGATTAATGCATCTCGATGCAAATAGTAAAATGAGCCTTTCGCTAATTGCCTTTGCCGCACAGTTCCATAATAATCCAATTCCTGGACAAATGTAGTCACAAGTAAATTTGCTAATTGAAGCTTTACAAGGTCCTCTTTGTATTTTGTAACTCATCGCCATTCTGAATAGTACTTTTCCTGATACGGTAACATATATCGGTAACGCTAACACGCATGTCAAAATGATATTTATTGTGCATTATATGAAAAACTATGGAATCAGGGATTCGATTTCCATATGCTGGAAATCTTTGCGCAGTTTTGGTAATATTAGGTCTATACGTAAGTCAAGTTTCTTTTCCTTTTTTGAGTTCAACTTTTTGTTAAGCGAATCTTTATCGCCTAGTTGCATTCATTTTCTCAGTGGAAATGTTACGGTAGTTAATTTATTGTTCATTCTACAACAGTACAATTGTTTTGAATTTCTCAGACGTGCATAAAAAAAAGCTGCTCGACAGTGAAATCTTGGTCCAAGGTGAAATGCAGCGAAGTATCCCGTCCACATAATTTTAACTGAACTGTTTAGTATATTACTAAAACAAATTGTAAATGATTAAGTTAAAATTCAGGCTGAAAATGTCAGGCGTGATGGATGTTAACACTTCAAATGCAGTGATAAGTATAAATTGTAATTAATTTCCATTTGAATGTGGAAAAATACATTATCTAAATGTTAACAATATTTGACAGTGGCCCATAATGTGTTCCGTCATTGGTTGGTAACGAGCTTGCGGTCTTCGTTGGCTTTGCGACACAATTTTCTACATGGCATAAGTAACTGTGATGCACAATGCGCTTGCTATAATTTGGAGTATTTAAAGCCATATTTTGAAGAGTGTGGTTTCATACGAATTATTGATGCGTATATGAAATGAATGTTCAGGTTACGAAATAAATATGGATTTATTGACGGGTAATCAGCATAGTTCTTTCGTACACAGACTTCAACATAAGGTATCGACAAAAAATCAGTTCCTATTTCTGTTATAAATGATAACATAGAAAAGTTATACATTGGGCTTGCAAACAAGACTATGCGAAATGTGACCTAGATCCACAAAGTTGCCAGAAGTACCTTCACATTCAGCCAGGACGACGTTCTGTTGGATTGCGGCGCAAAAAAGTTAGTAATTTGAACGTAATCTCGTAACTATTCAATCGAGTCACCTGTAAAATGCCGCAATCGGTGCTCATTTCCAGGTTCAAGTCGCTGTTTGTCATCACGAGGCGAAGTTTTCCCGAATCCAACACTTGTAATTTTCCAAGCAGACCTTCTTGACAATTTGCGAGTCCATCAGCAGGAACTTGCTGCTTCTCGTAAATAAAGTTAGTTTCAATCTTTTATTTCATTTTCCTTCCTTACAAGATCGAGAACTTAACTCACGTCTGCAGTTTGAGACTTTTCTTCGGGTGGTGGGGCACTGCGAACACCGGGTTCCAGCTTTATGTGGAGTTTTTCCATTGCATTTGAGATGGCGAATGAAAGATCAGGGACTTGAAGTAGGATTAGGTCGCCTAGGAATTCAAATTGCATTTCTGAAATGTCAGGCAGCTAGACTTGTGAAAATACATTACAGTTTTATCCGAGTAAATATTTTGTGTTTGTTTGGAAAGTTCACCTTTGAACTTCTACAAAATATGTTGTTTTTACTGAACAAATGTCACCAAAAAGCACATTTGAAAAAATATCAATCCCCAAACCCAATTGAAATAATCTGTAAACAATGTACCGGAATTAACATCTGTAAAAATGTCAGCTGGTGTAATGACATGCACCGTTGCCGTGTCTCTTAATTGGTTTCGTAAAGCAGTGCTGTCACTTTCCGCCGCTTCCTCGTCATCGCTGGGCATCATTCGCCGAAGTTTTGCCTCGATGTCTTCATCGTCGCTCTCAACTTCCATCTTAACATCCACCGGCTCCTTCTTTACCTTTATTTTACCAGCGTCTGAAAACAATCGTTAACCCGTAACAAATATTTCCACCCATGCACATTTCCCGTACTTTGTTTTGCAGTCTTAACCGGACTGCTGGTCGTTTTCATCGCCTTCAGCTTCATTTTATTATCTTTTGCTTTTTTGTCGCTCCCCGTGATATGTACAGGAAATAAGCTTTCATCACCTCCCACGTTACCATCATCGATGAACTAATAAGTATTTATTTATTGTTTTTCATTTACTAGGAAATCTATATACTTTGTCAACGCACGTGAGAAATTATTTACATCATCTCTGGTGAGTTCCCGAAGCGTTTTCTCTTCTTCTTCCTTACTGTAGTTGAAATCAACCGACGCGTCAATCTTTGGTTTTGAGCATTCCATAGAGGAAAGATTACCACCCGTGTGATCATCATAGCCTATAACAATTTTATTTTTTATTCCAGATTTAGCTGGGTTAAAGTAAGCGGTGGTTTACGTCGTTTCGTTTTCTGGGCAGGCCCTTCAGCAAATATAGAGCTTTCGCTCTGAATTAATTGCGCACGCCCTCGGCCTCTACCCCTGCCTCGGCCGCGACCTCCACGGTCTTCGCTTTGGCCACGTCCTCTTCCACGGCCCCTTTGGGATTCCCTATATCACAATATTTTAAACTGGTTAGTATGCTTTTTTATATATACAGTATATAAAAAAAAGTAAATCTACATGGATTCTTAAATTTGAAAATTACGGTTGGCTGCGCTGCATTCATTATGTTTTTTAACATCAAAATCCATGTTTAGATCAAAACCAAATTTCACAATTCGCATTCATTTTACCTTTGCAGCAGTTCACATTAAAAGATTCTAGACTTATAGAGAAATGAAAGGTTTGTAGACTTTTAGACACAATCAAGAATAAATTCACAGAAGTTTCAATATTCCTTTTTCATACGTATCTTTCAACACATACCCAAATTTTGGGGAAATATGGTTGCTTTGTGCAGTGTTGTTGTTGGAGTTCGGCACTGGAATAGTTGGTACAAATTTCTTTCTGGTTGCACCACCTAATGTTAGGTCCCTTCCAATAAGTAGTGATGGCAATCTGAATTTATATTATTAAATCCATATGTTTAACATTCAATATTTGGAAATTGCAATATTTCAAGTAGAAATACCACTGTGAAATTACCTTCCTCTAGCCAGCTGCCTTGGAGTTCCCCTCGGAAAATTTGAAGCCATGATGGGAAGATCACTTTAGTCGTTTCTAATTTACAATTTTTATAGACACTATTTATAAATTTATAATACAAATTGACATCGGGAATTACCAGAAAGTCAGCTGCTACCGCTTCAACATGTTTCAAATTCCTATCCTGATTTTATAAATTACTTTTCCTGGGAAAAAGTTGGGAAATTTTACCGATCCATAACTTTAAACGCATGAACTCAATTTCAGAAAGCTCTAGCAATTATAGTCCATCAATTTCACGTGCTTGCGAAAAGCGATAGACGGATCTCCACTGCGGCAGCTACACCAGGTGGCAGGGCTGGAGAGTGGCCACAATGATGCCTGGCGTTCATTGGTCCGCCATGTTTCCTCTCCAACACGGTAAAAATACGTGCTGGGCGTGGTTTAGGCGGAGACGCAGCATTCGGGGCACGCCCACACTCCACGTTCTCAAGTTTTGAATTGCCAGTAATTTTCAAATTCAAATGCGATGTAATAACGTGTCACCGTTTCAACCTAACAAGTATTTTCGTTTCAAGATTCAAAGATGTTTCTTAAATGGGATGGACGTTGTCAAAATCAAAATAGGTAGGATATACTGTACCAATATTCTGAAAAATTAATGAAAATATTGATTGTGTGTGCTATACTTGTAAAAATTAAACTCCAATTATATAAAAATACGAATATAAATCGGAAAACCGAAGAAAGAAATATCAAACAATTGGATTACATGTATATCAGGTCTATATTACGCATTTCCAAAGACAAAGGAAATTTTTGAGAAATGGCTTTTTTGCCCTTTGGACTTATTTGCATAAATGGCTATAGCTTTGCCCTTTTGGACTTAAAAATTAATTATAGGCGATTGGGGTCGAAGATTATTTTGCAATGCGAATATTACAGTTGGGGGAAATAAAGCACACTAAAAACTATAAGCAATTATATTGTAGGAAATAGTAGAGACCGATTATTATTTATTAAATATTGCATATATAGAAACATAAAAGGGATTATAAATAAACAATGATCGACCGCATTCACACTTATACACACTACACCTTGATATCATAATGCTACGAATATTTGGATTACGATATCAATTCACATAATCATGCAGTTTATAATATTCAGCATGGCACAATCGCCTAAACAGCCTCTGCACCAATTTAGTATTGAAACTGATATTTAAAAATCTGGATTACGCAATGAATAGAAAAGAAAATGTACTTTAGCAAAGGGTTGGAAGGAGAGGTTAATCACGTGATCACGACCCAATAAGGAAGTTGGGTGGCACTGAGAATTATTATATACTCCCTCATTGGGCTGTGGTCACATGATTTGAACTTTTTAGTAAGCTGCGTGTATATGCACGGCTGTATATATTGCAAGAATATACCTAACCTATAATTAAGATTCAGATGGGACTGGGAATGTTGAAAGATCGTCTTCTTCGAGTCGAGTTCTTTGAAATCTATTAGCTGGCCATCTTATTACTGATCTACATAAAATATACATAAATATGATTTTTCTTTATATCATTCAATATTTAGTTAGTATTAAATTGCTAACTTACCCTCCGTGTGCCAAAACATATTTAATTAAGAATGCTGTAATAAGGCCGAAAACAATGCTGCACAGAACGACAGCTACAAATGGTGTTGTCCCTGTATATAAATAGGAAATGTTCAGCTAGGTTTCGGTTATTACATAGCAGTCTCAATAGTTTCGACGTTATTATAGTTTATTACTCACTCATTTGGATAGGGTAGGAATAAGGAGGTTCATTTCCAACTTCAAATAGCAATCGAATCGTTAGCAATTGAGATTTCTTTGATCTCTTGCAAGGCTTTTTGCGCCATACTTTTGATTATTCTTGCATAATAATTTAGCAGCATATGGAAAAAGTTATAGTTCGTTCAAAAGAAGTTGAGAAAAAAAGGCGTGCCCGTATTCGAAGCTTATTGGATAGCGAAAGCCACGTGATATGTGGGCGTGAGTAGCAGCGTAGATTCCGATATCTTGATTGGCAGCAGAAGCCACAAGACAAGCCTTTTTTCAATGTAGCCAATCGCGAGCACCGCGTATGCCACGCCTTTTTTCTCAACTTCTTTTGAATGGATTATAATAACAAGGAAAGACAATGTTGCACGATTAATTCTAATCTATATGAAGAAAATTTTGAGCATTGATAATCTAAAGTATGTTGCAAAATTATTGTAATTATATTCTCACTTAGTCTGCTTCCTAATTCTGCCAGGTTTCCTTCAACATCAACCACTATAAGTAACAATCCGATTAAAATGCGTGAATGATACATAGTATTATAAGGAAATTTAAAACTTTACTTTGTTACCTGAAGATGTGATTTCATCAGATGAATATTGGACTATAAAAATGAGAAATTAAATTGCAAGAATGAATAGGCCTACAATACATAATTCTAACTAATGCTAAATGTATGTGTTCATCTCTTATACCTGGGTATTGACACACAAATCCGTATCTGTTATTACAACTAGAAACCGCCAATGAGTTGTCAAAATAAGCACAGGAGGCTACATTGCTCCCTGTATTTTCAGATTTGTCAGGTACAGAAAATTCTAAAGGTTGGCCATTAGCATAAATCCACTCATTGATTTCTGTATTTAATTTTATACCAATCCATGCATAGGGTAACCTAATATGCAAATGGCGGAAATTACAGTAATGGTTACCTAATTCGAATGAAATGTGTAACAAAGTTTAAGAACTTACCCTGTAATTGATGGGTCATTTATTATATTATTTATTTTTTCTGCTGTTAGGGTAAGCCAATATCTGTAGTTTGCAATTTGATTGTCTTGGAATTAAAGAAGAATAAGACTAAACACCGCGTAAAAATACAATTGGCATACCTGTCTTCATAAATAATGTTTTTGATGAATAGTTGTTCTGCTGAATTTCTTGGGCTAGCAACAAAACCACCTTTTGCTTTGCAATCTGCGTTTGCATCTTCGAAATTCCGGAAAACTTGAGGAATTTCGTAACAGACGTTACCGTGTTTTACATAATTGCTCTTTTTGCATATTTCCCCTAAAAAAGAGAGGATTTTAACGCATTCATAGTGTTGAATTTTTTCAATATAAGTGACAGGAAGTACTATATTGAAATAGCACATAATGATTTTGAAAACGGACACTTCAGTTTTCGAAGTTGATTTAGTAACTTAACTTACCTTCGTATTGGCATATATAGCGGTTTTTGATTTTGCAACCGACATCATTCCAGTCTAAAAAATGTCTCATGCGAAATGTGGCACAGTCTTCTCCATGTCCGAAATTGTTGGGTTCACCTGGATACCACTGGAAATATTTCACAGGGCTATTGTCACTACTATAAGTCCAATTTCCTTCGCCATCTTTATCCGCGATCCCGATGTAATAGTCAAACAATCTGGACAAAATAATTTCCACATATCAGCTCTGAATGCCTATATAAAATATTGACTTATTTATGTATGTGTGTTATAGTTCATTCAAAATAAGTTGAGAAAAAAGGCGCGCCACTTATTCGAAGCTTATTGGATAGCGAAAACCACGTGATATGTGGGCGTGAGTAGCAGCGTAGATTCCGGCATCTTGATTGGCAGCAGAAACCGCTAGACAAGCCTTTTTCCGATGTAGCCAATCGCAAGCACCGCTTATGTCACGCCTTTTTTGTCAACTTCTTTTGAATGGATTATAGATTTCTTACGCGTGTCGAACTCGCAGTTGCTGTACGAAAAGTTGGGTATCTTCGTCTGTAATTATAACTAAATTTCCATTGCCAGCTTTGCAAACTGCTTCGGCTTCATCATAACGTGCAGTCAACAAGGATGAAATGTAGCAATGTTCTCTGAATCGGGCAGTTCCTTGTGGACATCCATTTCCTAATTAGAAATTTAGTAAGATAGCAAAATGTACTGTATGTGATATATACCGGTTATTTTAATATTCTGGTGAAATTTTTTTGGGCAAAATACAGTGGTATCTCGGTTTCCGTCCTGAATCCGTTCCAGATAATTGAACTTGCACCAAACGAATTTTTACCATAAGAAATAAACGGAAAATGATTAATCCGTTCCCGGCTTTAAAAAGAAATCCCATTACTGTTGGTATTTCATATCGCTGCAAAAAACTAAAATATACAAAAAGCACTTAGATGAAATAAATGGCTGCAACCATCAAACTTTTCGCATCCAAACAAGATATATGGAATATTATTTGGTTTACTGGAATCAGGATGAAGTTGTATTATCTATGATCAAAATTTGTGAGCTTTTTATGCGTATAATGAAGTCAAGTGTTTATTTTTAAAATTCAACAACATTTTCTGACTTCTTAATTCCGGAACTCTGCCATACTGTTCATGTTGTTTTTTTGCGATTTTTGCAAAATGTAACTTACCAGTGTTGAAGCAATGGCGATGTTGCAATATCGAAATCGAAATGAGAAGAAACAGAACTCGATACTCTGTCCCCATTACTATTTAAATGGCATTAGTTAGTTACTGCTCAACAAGAAATAGTGGATATAGCACGTGACATATTTTAAGATGAGTTATCAAGTTTCCGGTTCAAAAGAGCAAAGGTCTTGCAAGTTCTGCGCATTCTTTGAAATGTGTAGTATACAGTAATTAAATATCACATTGAATTCTTGTGGACAGAATACTGTTTTTCAATATAAACTTAATTCAAATGTGGTTGTATTGTTATATACTATAATACCCAAATTGTCATTTGTTTGTGAAGTTTATCAGTGCAAATGATGCTTAGATTTCCGCTAATGAACGAGGCTGTATTTATAAATAACAATTGAAGTTATATACACATCCGCTGCATATTCAATCTTAAAACCAAAATCCTCATCTAAAAATATTATTATGGCCGATTCACGTGACCAACGAGACAAGCCATTCTCTAAATCTTGATTTAGATCCATTGTTCATACCCAAAAAAATCGGATTTTGATGTTAAGATATTGAATGCAGCCATTATATTATGTAAAATCAATAAGTTAATTTGAATGTTTAGACAAAATTGTGTGGGTATATAAAATATGAAGCAATCATGGTTACAACACATTACTTTAACTTGAAATTTATTAGTCCTGATAGCAGGACCTGGTAGATGGAGAGGTATTACAACTATTGCATATAATTCACTTCATCATCGATCAACCAATCAATCAATCGGTAAACAATTTAGCCGCACAGCGCACCAACCAAATCACCACAACCTGGCATCTACAACGCAAAACATTCAACGAATTCACAGCATCTCTAAACATCATTGATTCATCCCTATTATATACTTACACTGGGTTATTATCACCTTGATACTTATATATTAAATAAATTATGTCATCTCGGCCTATTTACACTTAATTCTATATAGGAGATATATTTATGTCGATTCTAATTTCTTC
The DNA here is from genome assembly GCA_023279145.1 of Glomeris maerens. Taxonomy (NCBI): domain Eukaryota; kingdom Metazoa; phylum Arthropoda; class Diplopoda; order Glomerida; family Glomeridae; genus Glomeris; species Glomeris maerens. The sequence goes on from WWPM01022705.1 coordinate 16,001, forward strand.
TAAATGTCTGGCGAATGTAGAGCACTATATAATTACAATAAGTACATTCTCATGTTTTTCGTTTTCAACAGCCATAATCTTGTTTTGCATCATCTGTAGTCCTTTGTTTATCATTCAATATTTCACGAGAAGCATTGCCATGGTCGTGGTTATTGCTCAAAATTAACATATTTGCATTTCATCGATTTTCGGTTATACCTGTTACCCGTGAATTAACAGCACGAAATATACTAATTACAATATGTACACAGTGGATTTTTCCCCTCTCGATAAACTACAAATATACGAGCATTGCAGTACATGCATGCCATTAGGTAATTAAATTCCCAATCCATTCAACCCATGATGATTTTACAATGTTTTATAGTTGGAACGTACAGGTATATAAACTGAAAAATTTATTATATTATTCCGGTATTGTACACATAATATTTCCAATACTGAAAAAAAAACAAACAAATGTAATGTTATAGGGACAGTTTTTCAAGAAATGCGTTAGGCATGGAACTTGCATTATTAATTTTATAAACTATTAGCAGTGTTTATTCATGAAATATATAGCAATTGTCTAAACTGTTGACATGAATAGTATTATGCACAACTAATGGGTATTAACATTAACATATTCGTATATTACATTTGCATGAAAAGAAATTTAGCTAAAGTCGTGGAATTTCAACCATTTCCATTGTGAAGTTTGTTATAGCTATTTATGAATGCTTTATGGTGAAGTTTTCATTCAGCCATGGAAACCTATTTGTGATGTTTTTAAAATCGGATATTCAACGAGACAAATTGCAACATTGAGATTAAAATCTAGGGAATCTGTCTGATTGTCAAGTGACAGAGAGCAGCCAAGTAAAACATATTAGACCAGGCTGGATTATTTAAACTTTCTAAAATGTTATTAGTGTGTTAAATTTTGGTTATCCAAAAATCTACTACATGGCAGGAGATGTGACATTGTATGTTTTTGCTCTTTTTGCAATTTGGAAATTACATAACGTGATTGAAATAAATCTGAAGCAAGCAGCAAAATAAATTGATTTACTGAAACAGAAGATAAAATGATCACTTTGTATATTAAGACCACGTCTACTGCCAAATAGAGTTTCATACCTAATAATAGGTCCAAGTTTGGAAAGATCTTTAAATAAATTGGAACAATTTCGTGAACTTTTATATTTCAAAATTTCATATATTTTTTTTACACATGAATATACATAGATTTGAAATTCAATTATAACTGCGAATAAATCCCCATTAAGTTTTTTTTTATAAAAAACGTAACCACTCGCTGGAGGTTTGTGCAACAATAAAATCAACCATTTTGCTCAATATAGTTTACAACATTATAAATTGACTTTACTTGAATAGTTATATTACTACGAGGGTGAGTAAAATTGAAAGTTTTCTAACAGTACAAATTCAAACTTACATGGCATCATTGTTGTGCGGGTTTGATATATTGCTACTACTATGCTGTGAATCTGACATTTTTAATGCAATTTTAGTTGTAATCTACTAAGTTTTATGGACAAAGATGCGATGGTTTGAATTGTTATATTGTTATTTTAAATCTTTCATTTAACTCGCCTTCGTATATTATTGTTTTCTCGTTATAAATGACTATATTTCTTTATATTCAAGAGGCTATACAGTATATACTGTTATCTATAGATGGAAACCATTTTAACTGTAATACTCGGCTGTATATAGCCCATCTCATGAAAGAATAATTCTGTGGCCCCTCCCCTATGGGATTATCCAATCGAAATGACTGACAGCTTTTACTTGAACGTTGAATCTTCTAATCTGATGAAGTCACAAATAGATCGCAACAGTAGCCATTATTTAAATTACAACCCCCAAGTATTAAAAGTAAAGGAGGAAGAGCCTCAGAAATAATCTTTCCTGTGACCCACTATAGTTTAACATTGACGATAAAAAATAACCGGCTTACAATCCCGAGTAATAATAATGGACACAAATTTGCAGGTGACAATTAGGGATGTAGGTTATATAACAAATAGATCACATCATGTCATTTTCTTTTCATACAAAGGACGTATATAGAAAGAGTCACTTTTAAGTTGTTCGAGTTAGCCTTATTTTTCGTTCAGAAGTCATATATGGTACAGTGAAATCACTGCGAAATAGCGCTCGTTTGATGTTATATACTGTTGTATTTTCTTGAGTGAGTTTTCTTTACATTTATGCGTGTGGGTGTATATAGTTATTCGCGTGTCTGTGGTTTGATTTTCTTGGAGGAGATAGATAGATAGATAGAGAGAGAGAGATAGACAGAGATAGAAGGTTAATTGGGAAAAACTTGGTGTCTTGTAGCTGCCTTGACTCGCCCATGTTGGTACAAGAATGTTATTCAGTCTAATAATAATTACCGCATGAAATAAATGCATAATTTTTACACTAATTTTCCTGATATTAAAGTTAAACTGACAAGATTTTCTAAGGTATACCCTGAAAACCTTGTCGGTTCACCTTTAACATATTGCTAATTTTGCATTATAATTCTATGTACAACTATATATGGCAATTATATGTGAGTAACTTATTAATTACCAATTATAATAGAACATTCAGGTACTTCGATGGGCAAGAACCATATAGTCATTCATCTTTTTTTTAGGCGAAGATTTGCATGCACTTACAGATATACACAAATATCTTCATCGAATTTTAGCGTTCATCATCAAGCCCGAGTGTGAAAAAGGCTATAAATAATAAAGTAATGGGAAAAGAATTAAAGAAGTGCTAATGTATATAAGCGTGGAAAAATGTAAGAAAACTGCCAGCTTAAGCTTATGTGGATGTTATAAAATTGATAGTTGCAAGAAGTTGCGATCGAGTGACAATGTAGGTTCAAATATCAGTAATTGTGAATGAAAAATCGGCCCAGAATAGAAAAATTCTGCAGTTTTCATTTTATTCCAATCGAATTGAATAGGAAATGTTGTGCAACAAACTGCAAAAGTTTTCTGAACAGGTGGAAGCAAACGTTTAGGATCCTTGCTGACGATGTAGTATAGCAGATACATTATATAGAAAGCATTTTTAGTTAATTAATAATAACTGTGGGATTTTTCTTTTGTAATTGGTATAAACGCCGCTATTTTACAATGCACCACAATTATAACCTTTCAAAATCCGTGCATAATTTCGTAGTTTGTATTGCTTTCAGTGTCGAAAATTTGAACGGGAAATTAACCCGTTCGCAAAAATACTGGTATAGTAGGAATTAAACATGTTATTATTGCTGTCCAGAAATAATAGACGTCGCCATTTTGAAGCGTTCACTTTTGCAGATTTCAAGGAAACTCTTGTAATATCCTATTATATTCATGGACAGATTGAAATATACATAGTTTGAAGAAAAGTAACCGGGGAATGTTGTTTGCTCACAACGAGATGCAAATCGTTTGAATGATGCAAACAACTTGCAACCATGCAGCATTTATAATGGAAACTATTTTCATGATTGCAAAATTTATATAAGGTGTTTCAGGAGGAATAGTACACTTTTCAAAAGGGTGATACTATGCATCACATTTGTCACCAAAAACGCCATGTAACAAATGGGGCAATTCAGCATTTCATGGACTTTCCAATGGATTTATTTTGGTTGACGTGTAACTAATTGAACAATTCGAAGGTACTACTTGTTTTTTTTACAGGCAAAGGTATCCATATTTACACACATCGACATTATCTCGGCTTTAAGGCGGCTCATTCCACGCTACCCTTAAAGGCGACAGCCCTGCAGTGCATACATGGTTGATCGTGCAAAGCCAGTTTTAGTGTGTTATATTGATTTAAGATAATTTCACAAAATTTATAGCTGAAATGGCAATACTTTGTGGCTTCATATGTTATTTTTTTAATTAGGCATCTGGTAATTTCCTGTATTAAAAAAAACATGCAATCATTTTCACGTATTGTACATTCCAGATCAGTTTGTAAGAAAACGGAGAAACATTTGGAAAAATTAGCCTTGACAGGTTGTGAACCATGCAATATACTTAATTGGAAAATAACCGGTACTTCAAATTCGCTTCACAGTTCATGTAAGAGGGCCTTTTCGTCTGGGATCAAATATTCCATATATTTTGCAGCCATCCTGCAGTTTCACATGGAGTATTTGTCATTGAATTCCATGAAAAACTCCGCCATCTATAGTGCAAAACGTCAACTGTATGCACCGGTCGGAGCCGCCTTAACTGGTTTTGTGTTTGTATGCAGTAGCGCCCTCAGGGAATTGAGTGGCGATTATATTGTGATACAATCAGTGAGATTCGGACAGTGGAATAAAACAGTTGAAATGTTACATGCTATATGGTGTTTTTGGTGGCAAATGTGATGTAGTATCACCCCCTGAAACACTCTGTATAGGACTACTGCAGGCAGGTCTTTGTTCGAACGCATAATGTAATAACTGCTTCAATGATACTACAGCCCTATATATTGAAGTCTGATCGAGCTTGACTACGGAGTAAATAATGAAACGAATTGCGTCTTAATGTATACGTATCTCGGCGCTCGGTTTTCAGCATTTCTCAAACGCATCCAGATCTCTTGTTGCCTCAGATGAAAGAATACGGTCCGTCGGTCAAGGCGCTACAAAGCAGCAGTCAAGAGTTGTCGTCTTTCGTGGTACCCCTATTCGGTTTGTATTCCAAGCCTGGGTCGAACTGCATCAGCACAAATACCTTCAAAACAATGACAGTTAGATAAGCAGGCACATTTCCCCCGTCCTGGGTTTACAATGTGCAAGATCCACAAGAAACACAAATTGACATCCAATAGCAGGGGTGACAGCCTATTTCAGGCCAATCTGCAGCTTTGACAAAGTGAACCATCCGAACTTGATACTAGAATCCGTCAATGAGACAAGACTCGTTTCAAAGACCACGATAAATAATACATGTTGGCAAAATTTTATACCTGGCCTCTAAGAGGTTTTCGAGATATTGATTAAGGTAGTGCATTACGGTTGATTCTGACGTTAAGCTGAAATATGGATTTCTCCACCATATTCCTGCTATTGGTTTGGCGGATATCTTTCCTTACCAGAATCCACGAGTCTCAATCTGGTTCGCCACATTGCAAACAAAAGCTAATAGCAGGGAATGGAGGGGGAAGTTCATTTGTCAGATTAGGCCCGAATCAATTGTATATCCTAGTGGATCTTGCTCATTTCGAGCACAATATTTTCTTTAAAGTTTCATAAAAATAGTTAGGAAAACCTGATCTGTAGGAAGTAACGTGAAATCGTCAGGAGGATTGGTAACAACGTATCTTTTTGATGATGCATCGCATGATGAGCTTGTATCACGGAATCTGTACAAGCCAATGCAAAGCAATCCGTAGTTCCTAAGGGCTGCGACAAACAGATCTCCGTATTTACCCCCTTCCTGTAGGGCATGAAATTGCAGTCAAATTCCAACGCAGAGCGATTACAGTGCATGAAGTCTGTATCTAGTAGAATATGTTACCGGTTTTCTTACCCCATACTGTGCAAGGGGTCCGTCGTATAAGGATATCTGGCCTACCCGGCATCGATCACGATTGGATAACGTTTCTGGGGTGCTGTAACCACCTCGCAGACCTGCTCCTTCTGCAAGAATTAGTTCCAGTTCTGGGGTGGCTCCTCCGGTGATCAGTGATCGAATCAGCGTTAAGGCATTTTGATTGAAATATGTCTGCATATATAATAAAAAAGAATTCACCAATTGACAATATATGTAAGTATCGCGTTAATTTGGTTTTAACTACATGCAATCGATTCCGACCTAACCTGACTCCTCCATTCTCTTCTATTGGCTTTCGAGCCAAATGCAATACACCTGAACCGATGCCATTAATAAGAATATGGAGGAGTCGGAGTCGAGATGTCAGGTTAGGTCGGCATCAACTGTATGTTAAGGTGAACACTTTTCAGTGCTGAAAATGCCAAACATATTGCAGTGTTTTTTTGAGATGCAGAGTTTGACTAACAGGATTGAAAGGCCTCATGTTGTTTTCATTGGAGATGTCATGTGATTCAGGTTATTGATTTCATTAAAAATGGTTGTTAAAATTAGTACATGCGTGACGTCATTACATGGCGTATGAAGGCGCACAGGGGTTAAAGAGCAGTCTGGGAATACCCAACAATAACAGTAATGGTGGCAACAGGGAGTTGGTTTTCTATATTTTTTTATTTTTTCAGCTGCATGAGCGTTTCTGTATTATTAAGAGTTAGTTGCTCAGTGGATTTTGCACTTGCCTGTTCGTGTTAATGCAGATCTGAAAATAAAGCATCTAAGCAAATTGGACAGTTCCAGTTCTTCTAAGACAACAAATGTAAAAGACAAGGCGATTTCAGGTAGAAGTCGTACTAGTCTTAACAATGGTATTGGGGCAGGGTATATTTATGTCATTTTGCTAAGTAATGTGAAACAAGAGGGGACACTGTTTTTGCCGCGCGAAGTAGTGGAAGGTGTCAAACGATTGTTGTTGCCTGGCATAGTGCAAATACTATATAATTTTACATGCTAAAATACCGTGCTCATGAGTGAATCCAACACGCTGACGGCAAACGCAGTGCCACATGCAAACGGTTGCGTGAGATAGAGTTCAGTGTCTGGATCATCATCATCATCTTGGTCTAGAAACTGTACGTTTGAGTCGTTGACTGCAAGAAATCATATGTCATTAGTATCACGAAATTGCCACTTGCGCATTCATATTTAACCAACCGAGTTCTGTGATCATGGGGACATTTGCCCCATATACGGATCCTCTTCGCTGTAAGACAATGGGACTTCCTAACGGGGAAAATGTATCCTGACCCGCTGTTTCATCTGAAATTGTATACAGATTTTCCTAATTTGATTGAAATGGAGCTCTGACTATATGATTCGTGTCGTACTTTGATTCAAAACGCCAATCGTGTCGTCAAAAGTCATAGCCTTTATATTCAGAGAAGCCAAAATAGCTTCTTTGTCAGCCAATGTTGGGTCATCGTTACTGGGAATTTTTGCCGATAGTATGACGCACATGTCACACAAATTCACATTGACAGCACGCAGGTCAGCTCTGCTCAATGGTGAGCCCTGTAATGCGATTTTCACCGAGTTTGCAAACCATGTTTTTACGCAATGCACCACAAACAATGTTCGCTATCACTAATTTCACAAAAATTGAAAAACTTAAATGTATCTATGATATGAAAGGAACTGTGGTGGAGAAGATTATCTCAAGTTGTTTATACATACAGTAGAAATTTGTTTCATGAATACTTACATTGAGCACTGAAATTTTTGGCAAATTTTGCAACATTTTCCATTCTCTTCTGATATAATCCACAGCTCCAACTATAACAACATGTTTCAGTTCGTGGTAATGGAAATTGCTGGCTCTTAGTGGCATAACCAGATTCCTCAATCCAATGAGAGGTGAATCGGGATCAGCAAAAAGACAAACGACAACATGACCATTCAATACGGTCATTGCTGCCTGATTTCGATCCTAGAATAGCCGGCAACAAAGTTCCATAAGTATTGGCAATATCTTATATGTACTGCTTCTATATGTCGATTTAGTACCAATATGCTTTCTTCGATTGGTCGAGCAGGACTCCAGTGAAACATGCCCGTTGAATCGTATTTCATTTCAGTTTTTTCAAAGTCGAAATCTTTGGCTTGGTCGTCTGCTAGGCCGACAGGTTGATTGTTCTGGGTGTTGTTAGAGTTATTCCCTGACCCACGATTGGTTGGCCTAAAATAAGTCACATGAATTCAGACACGGAATTTTATTCTGTTTCTTTCTGAAAGTGATTACATTCCAAATACAAATTAGATTCAGGGCAAATTCACTTTGGTTACAAGAATATACCTACATGATACAGACGGAAAATTTAGAATACAAATACTCAATTTAATCATTGGTCCCAGTGGAATAGGAGAATAATGAAAGAAATTACAGGGGTAAATAAACTTTAGAAAAATACTCATGCACGTACAATTTCACAGGTTGTGCATCAAGAAAGGATACACTAATATCAAACTTTCAACAATGCAATGTATGTCAGAATATATTATTTGGAGGGTAATATGATTGTGAATGGTAATTTTGTACAGATATAGAGAGATATTCACAGGCACATACCCCGGATATGTGGTAAATATTTGACTATGCATGAATCGGAGAGTCCTAAAATTTCAAGAGATGTAAAGCAATGTTGCACAATATAGTGCATATCACAATGTAAATATACACACAGAATATTTGACTACATATGAAAGCAATGAGAAGGATTGAAAAGAGATTTGTCATAAGTTCAAGACTTGCATTCATTGAGGCAGGCAAAGAAAGAAACCAGAATACATAGAAAAGATTTACAACAGCACATGCATTATATTTACAGGGTGTAAAGAAGGCATGTAGTCCAACTTTGCTCATATACTCCTAAAGTCACCTAGAATCATCACTGTCAACGTTATTCCCAAACAAGCAAGACTTTTCTTGTACACCCTGTATATATAGATAGTACATACTTGATATATTTATATACTTTGCATAACAAAACATGCACAGCCACAATATGAAAATTCATGCAAACAATACAAAAGCAGGATGTGTTATTAAAATATAATACATTTATCTTCGAGAATTAATGAACGTCTACAAAATTTGACTGATTCCGGTTTTAGGTAAATAAAATTCTTCATTTCTAAATAATGTGGATCGATCGGTAAAAACAACCAGAAATGAAAGTAAAACACATTTGCTTGGTTTTTAAATGTTTCACATGAGTCAAAATCTGTTATTTTCTTGTTTTGTAACAATATTTAAAACTTGTAACCATGAAAAGTCTAAGTAACAGTATAACATAGTATATAAGACAGTGACTGGAAACGGAGAAGAACGAATGGCAATCGAACCCCATTAATCCAAACTGTTTTAACAATTTCATGTTATGTTTGTTGAACAGTAATCGGAAGAGTTCTCGGATTATTGGGGTATTTGTGGGAACGATTGCTCTAGCTATATGTTAGAATTGGAAAGAGAGAGGCCTACATGAGCTTTTTAACTTCATAGGCAAGGTGATAGCCTGCAAAGTGGTCCGAGCTGGGCTTCCGTTGCCCTTGAGGCGTGCCAGTAACTGGACTGCAATGAAACAGCAGACAGAAAGATTGTGATTGGGCCACGACCATATATAGCTTGCATGTCCAAACGCCGCGGTTTCAAGTGACAAAAAACAAAAACACAATTTTCCCATGCCCAGTAAATGGAACGCACAGGGACTGTCCTTTGCATATCACGTGTTTTGCTCTTTTACACACAGAAACATACATACAAGTGCTCCAATATTTCAAGAACTTATTTTAGATGTGATATTATATTTTTTGCAGCGAGTAGAAAAAGATGTCACCGCAACAAAGCTAGTAGTTAATTAAACGCCGCGGCGTTTAATTTTTCATGAAATGGCTTCGCAAAAAATGTTATATTTATCTTTTATTTGAACTGTGCTTTGAGAATCAGCTTATATCAGAGCTCTCAATGCAACAAAGCCTTGGTTTGAATTACGAATTCGCACAGAATTTGTTGGCTTTGAAAGGATGTTACAAATTCGCCACTGATTAGAATTTATTGATTCAAACCAAGGCTTATGTGTAAATTTTAACTGAGTATTTTCTATTACAGTTTTCACATTAAGTGGAATAGAATGCACAAAAATGAAGTATTTTTGACATTGGGCGTTTTCGGCTTGTTTCCTGACCGCAAATTTCAGTTGACAAAATTTCGACTGAGACGGAAGTCAGTCAAACTGAAAGGTGACCTGACATGGCAATTTTCGACATTTTTAATATTTATTAAATTTGAAGGAAATATATTCCACATAATGTGGAACCTTCCTGCAAATTTTCAGATTTTTCTGCGTAGCCATTCTCAAACTGCGAGCGGTTGAATCCGCTACAGTGGAGTGACAGTTAGCAGGTGTAGATAGGGAGATACACCTGCGAAGTGTCAAATTTCTACATGTATGGGTGCCATCCGTAGCAGTAAAATGGCGAGGGAAAATGGCGGATCGTGCACCTGTGCTGTGGAAATGCCCCAGGTGGTTATTACAACCAGAAACTGGTTTGAGCAAGTAGGCTTTCCATACTTGGGAGTCAACGTCATCAACTCAACTGCGCATGTGCACACATTTCACTCTTTACTCCAATTTGTCTCCAAATATCGTAAAATAATTTTATTAAAAAAAATTCCAAAAAGTAGTTTCCTTATTTTGTTGTGATTGTTCTACAGTGTGATTTTTAGGATATGTTACAAAACCTTGTCAGGACACCTTGAAGTCGGTCCTCAGTCGACTGATTTGCTGACCAAAAAAACTTTTCTTGCCGATGCTCAGTCGACTAGATAGAAACTGAATTGCCGAAAACGCCGATGATTTTCAAGTATTGCGGTCAACAATTTCTAAGTGGTGTCAAGATAGTTTAGTACGTGTGGTTGTGCAACTGCTTCTGTATTAATCAGTGGTGTTGTGCACTTAAGACGAGAAATTCGCCATTTTAGTGTTTTCCTAATTTTACGTATACGTTGAAGTTTTTTGTGATAACATATTAACTAAACAATTATATGCAAGTCATGCTTTGATAACTTGGGAGACACAGTTGTTAACATACATAAGTACATCATCGGCACATGGAAGTACATTTTATAATTTATTAAACATAAAGTTCTTCCACACACACTTTCAATAAGTATTGTATATGCTCATGACATGTACTAACAGTTGACTAAGTTGTATATGAAAGGTTTGTATTTACAAATATATTTGCATAAGTGCATGTGGAAGAATCTAAATATACATGTTCACAAATATTAAATCAAACGTTGCATGTGAACAGCATTGTTTGGGACAATCACTTTAGCAAAGTTCATAGCAGGGCTAAGATGTAATTCAGACAGTTGCAGTTTATAAAGTAATTTATTTTTAGTTGAGCTTGTTTTTGATTTTCATTAACATGAAATACAGTATGTGCTATACATTTGGATATGCATTGAACATGCGGTGATGTTATAGCAGCTTTGTAATAAATGTTTGTAATGCTTCTTACGCGCTGAAATTAAAGAGACACTTACCTGCTTCTTCGACCCAAGGGTGATTGCAAAGGTGGCGAATTAGACCCCGTTCTATTGGAGTTATTATTTGGGTTCCTTTGGCGCATAGTTGTCGTTGTCACAGATTTAAAAGAGTTCACTAGGGCCGTTTTCTCTCCAGCTTGACCGTGGCCATGTACTGTAAGGAAATCCAAGATCCTATATACAATCATGTTCCTAAATAATGCGTTCATTCATTCAAACTTTCTACAGTAGTAATAGAAAAAAATATCAAATAATTATACGAAATATATTGTAAGACTAGTTAGGCCTACAATTAAAATATCAATGTATTCAACTCTATCTAAAATTCTGCTGAAAATACATAATCGAAGTGTAACTTTAAACAGCTAAATGTGAAACAAAATTGTCATCTACTCGTTTGTCGTGTTTCGCGAGACAAGGATGTGCATGAGTTGAAATGTATGGATCTACTCGTTATAAGTAGTCAGTGCTTATTAAGAACTAGCTAAACCATAAAATTAATACGAAAGTGCAGAACAACACATATTACAAATGGTAATAAAATATAATGATTGCATCAATATATGGAATTTTGTGTATCATACCAGATATTAATAATACAAGTCTTTTAATTGTTAATTGAAGTGAACGTGTATTTGTATATGAATTTCATATAAATTTAAAAAAAATGTACAGATGCGTGTTAATAAAATTCTGCACAATTGATTTCTATTTGAAACATTTAATACATATTATTATGACAATGTGAGGAATGACATGTTCATGAGAAGTGATTCATTTGCTAAGTATGTTATATCAGAAAGTTTGGTGCGAGAAAAGAGAAAGATGAAGTGTAGAAATGTGCAGGAAAGGTTGATCAGGACAAAGTGATCCAAGTAGAAGAAAACTTACATCCGTCTTCATTCTCCTTTCCTACCTCAGCTATAAATGGAAGGAAAAAGAAGTGCTCATACAGCACAGGTTGCGATAGATCAAATTTTATAGTAGCAAAGAGGGAAATGAGGGGTAAAAAGTTTACATGTTATACAGGGTGATAATGAAGTCCTCCCTCCCCCAAAAAATATATTTTACTTGTCACTTATATTAAAATATGAATATGCAGTGACAGTAAGTGAAGAGGTGCTCTACGCAGTGGTACGTGAAAAACCATTTGACTTCTGCATCTGCCTTCATCACCTGACCTATAGTCATCCCAACGCAGCTTGAGAAAAATTTCGACCAATCGAGGAATAGCAGCTTATGGATTACTTCTGCCTATTGAACTTTGCATTACAGCTTTTTGGCATCGACGTGACGCTATATCGACACGCCTGGCCAGGAGAGGCTAATCGCGCAGAAGAAACCTGCTTTTAGCCACTCCCTTTTATCAAGCTGCGTTGGGAGGACTATAACATAACTTTGTATAATATACAATATAGCTGGAGCAATAGTTCAAATTAACACTTTGAAGAGGACATTGAAATTATTACCACAGAACGCAACTTTTAAGTTAAATGGAACAGATGAGAAGCGGCAGCAAATGTATTGATTTTTGTAATTTTACATGAGACGTGCATTGCAGGGAAAATGACCGTTTGAAACTACCATGTACGTAGGTGTTTTGTTTATTTCCACCCTCTGCTGAGGGATTGAAAGTGTGACAATCCATAAAATAAACAAAACAAAACAAACAAACAACTAACATGTATGTACATGCTATGTACTGCATGTAAGTGATGCTATGTAATGTTATTAATCCAAATCGCATTAAGGTGGGGTATACCTCTACTGTGCATGGGCAATTACAAAAGGTCAAAATGCAATACATTGTAGGATGCAGTACAATAACAAAAATTGAAATGACTGTTAACGTTTTGGCTAATCAAGAAGATGACTTGGTTGCAAATTATAAAGTAGTTATTACATTGATCAACAGTGTGATCACGTTGATAACGATTTGGAGCGGATTTGTGATGCCATTACTTGTATACAGCCAAGCACAATTGTCAGTGTTTACAGGGATATTCGTTATCGTGCCCAATTGTGTGTAACAGCCGAAGGGCGCCACTTGAGCATTTCATTAATTAGGATAACCATATGTTGCATTTATTTAATTGCATTTGCCACATTTCTTTGCTTTGGAATACTAATCTACCAATCCCCCCCTCAAAAAATATATCAAGTGCATAATACACTCAATTACACGCAGTTTATTTATAATTTATAATTGTTCATGTTGGCCAGTTACATCTATCGTTGTTTTTATCGGTCATCTTCCCTGCAATACACGTCACATGTGAAATTTTCAAAATTGATAAATCTGTTGCCGGTTTCATTTGTTCCATTTCACTTAAAAGTTGCTATGTTGTACTAATTTCAATGTCCTCTTCAACGTACTAATTTGAACTATTACTCCAGCTGTTGTTATATTTACGAAGTTAGGTTTTGGATAACCTGGAAGGCAATTGCAGAGGTCAGATTTGTAATATATGTGAATGATAATGCAAAAGTTGTTTTTTTTTGGAGGAAAGGCCTTTATTAACACACTGCATAGGCTAACAAGTAGATAAGAGATTATTAGCGTATATTTTTGCACATTGGGATAGTAACATAGGAAAAATGGGAAAAGACATGTGCAGCACTTCCATAAAAATATATGCACACCGATTTTGCAGTCAGTGCTGTCAACCAGAAATACCTTTAAGGTGTTATATTGCGTCTTCATTTTATACGTTTAAATGAAAAATCATTTTTAATACTATGTACCTGATTTCAAAATTACTGTACCCATTAAGGCAATATAGTTAGCAATGAAATACACACCTCCAGATATTAAAACTTGTTCAGGAAATAAACTATCTCCAAAAATCTGTTAATGATTTTGTTATGTATGGTGTTTTCAAGCAACTAATGGACTTCTCGTTGATGCATCTGCATTAGCTTGCTAGTATGAGAATTTGTGCATGTATTTTCTAGGGTTCATACTTGAAGGTGTATCACATTGTACACAATGCGTGTTAAACGCACAATATCTGTTATGTGAAATGTTCAACACAGGAAGAGTTATTGTATTCATGTTTCAATGGTACTGAGGGTTGACGTATGTTCTGCCAGGTTTTTTTTTTAGATTTATAACCACTGTTTGAATTAACATAAAAGAATATGTGAGCTTCGTGCATTTAGGTTACCTTAAATGTACCAGTCAACCTCCTACGCTTTAGCGATACATATTATCAATCTTTTTTGGCATAAAACCAATAAATTTACTCGCATATTATCAAGTAGTATACTATTACTGCAATAAGGCATGCTGTAGGTTTATAAAAAAAATATACTATAACTCCACCAACAAGAGAAGAACCAGGGGAGGGGCTAAAAATGAGCCAATCAGGAGAAATTGCTTATGCATTTGTTTGGCCAGGTGCTTTCGTCGTCGATAGAATCCAACACAAAATGGCGGCTTCGTGTAGGCGATCACCAGCCAGGAGAAGGCAATCGCAAATACGTCATTGCATTTCATTCGTTAATTTCAATGAAAGAGGTGGGGCAAACCACGCCCCTGGTTCTTCCCTTGTTGGTTTAGTTATAAAACAATTATTTTAGGACTGTATCTTTAAATTTACTCTAAATGTCATTCATAGATAAATCATTTCACAAGAAATTTTTTGCAATGCCCAACTTAGTACTACTTGAGCTATACAGCCAGAGAAAAACAGAACAAATAAAATGATTTGGCCAAAATATTGCTTGTACTTGGAGGTATTCCTCTTGAATCGTATTACTATACCCAATAGTTGATTACAATATAATGTCAGATTGTAATGTTGATCTTATTTTAGATAACTGATGTTTTTCTCCAGACCAGAATAATCAGCATATGCATTAAACATGAGCAATTATCTTGTCACTGAAAGTTAACTGGAGTAGCTATACTGTGTGTGACTCAATTAAGAAAAGACCACAAAAGTTTTAAAGTTATCTCGTACAGATCATCTATTGCTGTTATTACTGTATTTATAGACTATTTTTCCCCCGATAAACTGATTTTGTAATAACTCGTGAAATCTCGGTCCATATATTGAGAAAAAAATTGTTACACAGGTAGTTTTTATATAGCGACTTAAAAAATGCGCTCTACCTCGTAGCTTGACTCGCTTGGGGAGTTCAGGTGGTGTAAATGTTGGAAAATGGAATTGTTGCTCATCTGAAAAAAATAATACCCCTCCAGTGAGAATTACATGCAAAAATACAGGTCTGTCAAACCGAATAGTAATTTTTGTTTCTGTCAGCACAAAACGTACAACTATATATAATTTATGCTGCGTTATTCAAGCATCAATTCACTTGAATAAGTAATGGTTCTCATTTCAAAATAACATCGATCCCCAACGTATATTGTTCTTAATATTGAAATAAAATAAAAACGCGCTGGCATAAGCCTACTGTATAAGTACGTCATATATTATTGATATTTCTTGTTGGTTTTGCATATTATATTAAATTCGGAAATTATTGGATCTAACCTAGCCACGCAACAAACCTCTGTTTTAAATCAAATTATATTAATATCCAAATACTGGTAATACTACAAGGGTCTCTACAAAAGTGTGCCATTTTAGATAATTGTATACAATTTCTTAATGAAATCTTTTAGACATTTAAATATTAAACCTGATCCAATCAAACACTGAAGTGAAATTATGATTATGATCCGCTCTTGGATCGGAACGCACTTTAGTAATTTACAATTTAATGGGCAATGTACGATTTAGGAACAACTTTTGGAGTGACACAAGTATATGTAGAGTAATTCCGTGAGCTGGAAAATGATTATATATAATTTGTATAACGTTAATTAGCACATTATGTTATACTTTACGCACTTGAAATAACGTGAACATATGAGACGACATTAAGCTCGTTATTTAATATGTAATGGCATAAATAAAAATAAAAATATCTAATGTAAAATTGTGCACAAATATTGCTGACAGCAAACTATATTAAGCCTGCATACATGCATAGACCAAACTAACTGCTATTTATATAGCCATTCAAATGCAATTAAATGCACATGCAAAAAATTGAAAAGAAACTGTGCAGCCGAAAGCTTAGTTTTTTTTTTAAACCGTCGCAGAAAAGTGAATACTTGTCACTTGTATGAAGGTAAAGCGACACAGTGGTATTAGGCAGAAGTAGTGAATAAGAAAGGTATATGAGTATGTCAGAGAATAAAGAGTGATAACAGTGAAGGAATGTGGATTATAGTTAAATATATATATAAATATAATTGGTTCATCTTTTTAAGTCTGTATATACCCTCAGTACTGTTGTTCACCGTGTTGCCTGGTTGTTTGTTTCTCAAATCCAAATGTGAACTGGGAGAACCAGAACCTAGAATTATATCAACATGGATGATTTTATCGGAAATTAAATACAAATCCTTTGAAAATGCATGTTGATATAATTCAACACTGGAATAAATATGTGATAACTGGATTATGAATGCATATTTTTGTTCTTTTCAATATGGATCAAGGATATGTCGAATTTAGTTTGTTGTCATTTAGTATATAGCTTATTAATGGGGAATCTAAAAAAAATATCGGTGCACGACGTCAGATATTACAAAACAATTAGCCTGGGTCAAAACAAATTCATGTGTTGTGCAAAAATTCCATTGATATATAATTTGTGATGTTCATTTATCATTGTACGATCTGGGCAAAGTTTTCCTCTGGTGAATTTGGTTAAAATTTGAATCTATATAAGCAAAATAACTAAAAACAAACCTTGCACAAGTATGTACTGGATTCTGGAAGACTAGTTTTGATTCAAATACATTTATCTCGATGTAGATAATTGCACACAAATATGAAACGAACGATTTTCAAAAGGAAGCCATTTAAAATAGGCCTATGGCATTGCCAAGATATATGTATATAAGTACAATAACCTATACTATAACGTATGATTTGTTATGAAATAATGTACACCCTCTGGCTGAAAAAAAAAGTTTTTCCATGATTATTTGCTGTGAATGAAGACACAGACTTCTATGAATTTAATTTATCCATCACTGGTTTCAGTATTAATTGTCCAGAGAATAAGAATTAAAAATAACAAGATGCTGAAACCAGTGGTGCACAAATCAAATTCATAGAAAGTCTGTTTTCATTCAGAACAAATAAACATTGAGCTGTGGTCTAATACCTTTGGCCAGGGGGTTGTACATTCTATAATAATGTTTCTGCATGGCAAGCTGCACGATAAAAAGCTTACCATTTGTAATAAACAAAAATGTAGGCCTAAATCTACTTTTTTTCACAAATCACAACAAATTACATTTTACCAGCCAATCGCAACGAACAAAGAGGAACTAGACGTCTTTTAGAAAAGCATATATAAGCATTAAAATACATTGATTTAAAAAAATTGAAAATTCGTAAAAGGGTTTTCGAGTGAAATCAGATTCGATTATAAAATATGCTTGGAAGGCGTTTTCTAAAAGACGAAGCTCAGAACGGTTCTCGTGAAATATAAAGGCTATAACACCAGAGGGCCACTACTTGCCCAGCCGCGTCACCACAATACATCACAGATTACGGACATAGACGTGGAAGAAAGTGCATGTAGATACATACTTGCCCTCCCAACAAGCTGAACTGCACGAACACCTTTCCTAAAGAGAGCCACTGCAGTGGGAAACAAACAGTTGATCACATGTCATTTAAAACTTGTTACATAATGTTCACTGCCTATAAGGACTAATAATTAATACGCAACAGTCATATAAATGGGTGCCTTTATGTATGTACTATAGTGCATATACAGTAAATGGCTTGAATGCACTTTTGCAATTAAATATAACTTGGCTTTCTTCATGTTCTATAGTATTCAATATACAGGGCGGAAGTAAAGTCCGTTGCACCCCCAAAAACTTTTATATTTTGACATATATCAAGAATCTTTCCTGCAATACACGTCTCATGTGATATTGCCATCGATGTTCCTGTTGGCCGTCGTCCCTGCAATACACGCCTCGCGTGAAACACCCAAAACTGTTAAATTTGCAGCCGCTTCTCCTCTGCTCCGTTTCGCTTTAAAGTTGCAGTATTGTACTAATTTGAATGTCCTCTTCGACGTACTAATTTGAACTTTTGCTCCAGCTATTGTATTTCAAAAGTTAGGTTTCGGATATCCTTGAAGGAATTTGCAAAGGTCAAATATTTTGACACCATTGGATAGAGCACACCTGACTTAGTATCACTGCATACTCAGATTTTGATATATGTCAAAATGTAAAAATTTTTGGGGGTGCAACGGACTTTACTTCCACCCTGTATATTCTCCTCCTTTATTAAGTCATTAGCTCATTTAAGTGGAAATTTGCCAGGGATCCTGGTGTTTAAAATGGGTTTTTACATATTTTGGAACTCGGTCCAGAGAATTAATCTTCATAATTTAACTGCTGAAGAAGAATTTCAAATCGATGCGCAATATGTAGATATTTCTACATCGCATAATACCTTACATTCATTGTCATAAACACCCTTGATATTAAAGCCATTAGAAATTCCATCTGCAGGAAAATTAAATATGACATGCTTTCACTGCATGGTTATGATAATATTTTATCGGTTCCATTGATCGAGATTTAATTATTTGCATTGATTTGCTACTTAAATTTATCGTTTATGGTAATATATTTAGGCATACATTTAATTAAGTGACTATACAGCTTCGATGTAGGATTGCAAGTGTGATTTAGTCTAGTATTTAGCATTAAATCTATGCTATCGCTACACTGCAATGCAACCTCAAGTGCCATTTTTAGACATTTCTAATCGATGACATTCATCGAAATTTTATTATAAGCAGTCATATTCTGAAATTTATGCAACACAAAATATGCAACAGGTCTAAAGTTCTTAAATCTTTATCGCAAGCAGGTCATTTTGTGAAAGCTTTAGTTATTCATACCATTATGCATTATTCAGGGAATGGGCAGCATACATAATTAGTGCAGTAAAACCTCAAATAAGCCAAATCAGATGTTTGCTTTGTTGTTGCAAATCCAACAGTGCTTATTATGTATAATAAAGGTAATTATGTACAATATATTCAGTTACTAAAGCCGATATTTTTGAAGATATACGTATATATACTGAGGTTTTGCTGTACAATAAATTTGCCACACCCCATTGTTAGTGTAATTACAGGTTCAAAATGCTCGAAACACATTAGAAACTGATTCAGTGACTATAAATAGGCTGTAGTGCGTGATTTGTTCTCAAATATCCATTTTATTGTGCAGTGATGGCACTTTTCTGCAGGTGCGTGGGTCTATAGTGTATAAATGCGGGAAATATAACTAAATGGGGTTATGATTCGAGCTGGGCTCTAAAAGCCATTGTGTTTGATGAGCGAAATGTAGGAAATTTGGAAAGTTGATGAGCGCAGCGCATGCACTGGCTTAAAAATTGAAACGATGACAAGAATTCAATGATGAGGACAACAATCAGGCGTGTGAGGATGCTCAGATAAAGTGATGATGAGCATGTGCGCATGTGCATGTGCATGCGCTCATAAGTCCCTCAAAAAATCTATCCACATGGTTATACCAAAATTACGCGTTGCAATAAATATAATACAAACTGCAAACAAAAACATCCTGGAATATACTTACAGTTCTTGCATTTGCACTTTTTTATTAACGTCTCGTCTTTAACATCGTCGTGACAGGCTTTGCAGTAAAACCAAGCCCTGAAAACAAGATTCTGTCACTTTATACCATCTTACTTCTCATTGCATTCACTCAGAAAACACTCTGAAACTCGATTTAACATTTATCTAAATTCTATAGATTTTATTGAATTGAGATTTTATAACAACTTACTGTTTTCCCAAAATTATATAACCAATTTCATTCATTACTATGCCACCTTGTTCAGTCCATATAACTGTGCACATAATCAATGTACATCTTGCTAAATATATTTTCTATAAATGCTAGGACTCATAAAAAATATTAATAATGGATAAATGTACTCTATATAATATTTTCCTGGTAAGGCTCAGATAGTGCAGCATCAAATGGTGTAAAGTATACCAATACTTAATTAAAGTACTATTTGAACAATCTTCTCGCAATTATGAGATATATTTTTAAATAGTTCTGTATAATTGACAATATTTTAAGCTAGCTTTCCATTGAAATTATTTTAGAAATACTCACATAATTTCAGTTTCAAAAATGTAATACATACATGTAATTTTAAGTTATGGTTCATAAAATCCTTAAACAAATAATTGTTTTTCCTAATATGTTCTTTAAAAGTCTGATCCTGGAGTGCATATATAGTTTTCTGGAAAATGGTTATGATGCTATTTGAGCTAGCTGTAATAAGATGTTGCTCGTGCCATAAAACCGAATTGTGTTCATGCAAATATCAGGTGGAAGTAGTTTTCAACCGACTGATGCAGGCTTGTATAAAAGCTAGCTTGCGATAAAATCTTAGAGGCCCAGCCAGTTTCAAAATCAATTTTTGGATTGTCGTTCAAGCTTGGAAATAAGAGCGCATAAATCCTGGTAAAAACCGAACGAAAAACGACAGATAAAACGTGTCTGGAAAGTAGCACAAGGTCACAACGACATGGTAGCTTCACTACCTATATTCATTCCTTCCAGACTGTGCAGATTTTTGTGCCTCAACGGTTCATATTTATTTCAGTTATTAAAAGGACTAATTTATTGTCATATATTCGCTAATACTGAAACATTGTGAATGTATAATTAAAAATAAATTCCCTCGAATAGGACTTCTTTGCATATTTTCATATAGGTGATGATTATAAACTATAAATGTGGTTTTTAGTTTATTAATATACAGTATATGTGAATTGGCTTAATTTGTCACTGGTCATAGTCTATATTGGAACATGTTATTACAACATTTATTAATTTTTTGCTGTTGATTTTGTCGGTCGGCTACCTTTCATGCATTTTCTATCAAAAATGTAACTTTCTCACTGATTTAATTATTATATGCTACAGGTTTGAAATCACTTTGAAAACGGTGAAATATAATATAAAGAAATGAGAATGACCTTTTCACTTCGTCTGCTGATTGTGCGATGAAAAAACCTTGGGTGTTTTTGGTGATTTTTGCTCCACGTGGATTGATAGCTATCTTGCTATCAGCACCATCTTCTCCTTTAACTTCGATAGCCAATAACAAGAGTTTCAATTTGGCAAAACAGAGCCTGTTAATTTCACACAAAGGAATATTTTAAAACATTACGATTTTATATACATTTTTATCTATGAATTTGTATTGATTGTTACTAACTCGGCTGCTTGTGTGAAACTCATTCCGATGAAAGATGGTGACAGAGTGTCAGTGTACATTTCCATGCCTGTTCCGCAAAGATAATCATTTTGCCAGGCTTGCATGTCTGGGGACTGATTGCGCATGCACATATTAAACAAATGTTGTTAAATCTAATTCTGATGACCGATTGAATAAACTTACTGTTTTGTATGATCGCATAGCGAAAAGATTGGCCATCATTGTGGAAAAACCTGGTGCTAAGCAACTTTGAGCTATGAATCCTAATTTCAGCTCGGCCAAGCAAATTACGTCGTCTCCTCTTTTCCAATCCCAACTGGGGATGTTCAACAAATATGCCTAGAAAAATTTCACACTGCTTTACAAATTCTCTGAAACTGAAATATTCACAACCGAGATGCCATTTGCGGTGATCAATAAAATTAACAATTAAAGATATTGCGTATATAAGATACAATATATACCTTGTTGTGGTACTGCATAAGTTGAATAATTACTCGGATGTCATCAGAATAGTTCTTTATCGATATAACCCGCATTATATTAGCTGCATCTTCAGCATCTGGGTCTTGACAATATTTGTTGGCAAGCACAAGACACGCATCTGCCTCGTGTACCTATACATAGTTAAAGTTTTTGTTAGTAACTTTTACAAGGTTGTTTTGTCACAAAACACTAAACTGTTAACGGTTTTTGTTTTTTGAACATCAAGTGAAGAATTTTCATGGCATGTGAAAGTGCTCTAAGAACCCTGTTTCATGTGATTAAATTCCCTCTCCTATCGATCCACTATTCTTCCATGTAGAACATTGATAGCCAATAAACCAAGAAAGTTACACAAGACAGTAGCAGTTGACAGCAGATGTAGAGAGATTGATTACGTGAAAAATAAGGTAGTTCATAGGGATCAGTGATACCTAATTGCAATGGTGGCAGTTGTGTATTTGCAAAATTCAGTACTGTATTTTGTCTTGTGAATAGCAGAAAAAGAAAAGATATAGCAAAACGCTACCTTAACTCGTTGCAGATCAATGGGATTCATGATACTTCCTTGAAAGAACTCCACCGTTGTAAAGTGCCTCTTGAAAAGCCCTTCTAATTCCAAGTCAGGAGGCTTTCTACAAAATAAGTTTTCAAACTTGATAGATGCCATTATTACCATACATTCGTTTCAATATGAATGTGAAATGTGATGGAGATTTGCGCATATTACGAACTAAGAATTATTAAGTAAACTATTTTATCTTCCTCGACCCACCTGTGAAGAAATACAACTTCCACGTCTACATCTTCCCGGTCTTCATGTAAGAAATCTTTCAGGAAATGTGATACTGATTCGTATGTTATGTGGCCACATACAACTATGTGCCTAAAACATTGCAAAAATTGCGTATGAGGTTGTGGTAAAGAGTAATTTGTGTAAGAAAAGCTTGCTCAAGTACTGTATATCTTTTTTTACTTATTGATCGGAACTGAAATTTGTTGACAGCCTATTATTATTATTTTTTTTAATTCCCATGTGAAATGGACTTATTAAATTATGAGTCAGAAATTTAACATACTTAATCAAAGAAGAACTGCTATCTAATGTGACCCAAGTCAAACTACATATATTAAACTCAGATCATTAATACAAATTCATTAATTTAATTGAAAATTTTCTATAAAAATGTAACTGTTCAGGACAATCAGCTATCAATAGGCTTTCAATATGCTATTTTGACATCATATTGAAGATTATTTTGAACTTAATTTCTCAATAACTAGTTAATATATTTATGCTATACATTTTCTATTGCTTTCTACAATTACTTTTTTACCAATAGGATACATTTATTACTAAGTTTACTATACTGTACACCTGGGTTATATGAGACTGAGCTATCCAATTAAAAGTGAACTGTCATGGATTTCTCACCTGAAATTAAACTGCGTTTATTAAAAAATGTGACAATTAACAAAGAAGATTGCTTATTTTCATTGTTGGGGTAGGGTGGCAACAAGCCCATGTGAGCTCACCTTTAATTTGCACGTTTTCCGCAGATGAATTAATGATTGTGATAATTTTTATTTGTACACGTTAACACAACCGTTCCAATCATAACCAACACATTAGGTTTCATAAACTGCAATTAATTATATTGGCCAATAATGATATTTATATGCAACACGACGTTTTATTTGCAGTAAGTGTGAAGTTCCTGTGAAGTTTGTGGTAGAAGCTTAATTAAATTTAATACTTCACTGGGCTATGCACGATTCAATAAGTCTTTTGAGTTACAGTATAGTTCTAGTGAGAAAGAAAAACGCTTTCAGCTTCTTTGTTCACTGAGTAATCTTTTTATCAACATGGGAATGTTACCAAGTAATAAATGCTTGCAGCAGCAATACGAAAAGGTGAAATGACTACAGATATGGACAACTGCCTGGGGTTCTACGGCAGACCAAGGGAAGGAATACCCTTAATGAAGGGGTGGTGAAGTTAAGATTGCACAGGTCTGTTGACCTGAAACCAAGTTCAATCTAAATTCGATCCACTATCCCTGCATTTAGACTATATCCCTGATCGTGAACTGCAGCCCTAGGAATTAAATTTCTTTCACTTTTCGCTCTTAAAGTAAACATGTCTTAAAAGCTAGACCAACACGAAAGAAATGCCAGTATAGTGGCATGTGCTGAAATCATAAAAGGTATAGGGTGTGTAAACAGCACAGTCTGCTCAAGGGAAGAGTCTCTATAAGGCCTTGTTCAAGAGTGATCTATCAAATTCACACCCTAGCTTCATGTTACGGATCTGTCCACATTGCCAAGAAATCACTTTTGTGATTATTTCTGACACGAAATCCATCACGCCGAGCTGTGTGAATTTTAAGGCTATACTCACTCTTGAACAGGACAGTCATTTACACCTTTCCCAAGCCAAGCTTTTACTATAAACTACATAAAGTTTTAATGTGAAAATCGCGAAGGAACTCTGCCATTGAAGTTTTTCAAATTTTATGGCTGGATTACCATGCAAAAATCATGAGTGAATATCATGTGGCAAACCTAACAAAATACTTCTGGCCGTGCTCTTTGTAGAAATTTTTCCTCCAATTTGATTAAATGGTTTGAGTGGAACGGTATTCGCTTTTCTTACCTGGTGAAATCAATATTACGCTACACCGTATTGCATTTTCATGCCCAATAAATGGATTTTTTTGCAACAGATTAGGCTGGTAAAATAATTTATAATGCACCACACTATGTATGTATTTCATTCGGTATTCATGAGCCCTAAGTGGTACTTTAAAGTCATAAACTTTCCTATACAAGGAAGTTCCTTGTAATTCGGTAAAAATACTCCAATCATGAACATATAGGCTGTAATATACGTTGCGATAGATGGATGAAAGTAGAATTTATAGCTTGGGGTTGAAAGTGGAGCACTGAGATAGTGTAGTGAGTGACAAATCTATGCAGAGAATTGCGCCTATTAATCTGGAATTAAAACCAGGCATTTGCAAGTCTGATATGAATTTAAAGCATTGTGGTAAAAAAATGACTTGGAACATTTGTGCATGCCTGCAGCTGTTTATTATGCAATTGTAAAATAAGATTTGATGTGGTAGTGGTTCAGTTAATCACCACGCCTGGTTTCAACTATTGCAGGAAAATCAAACCATGATCTGGACACTAAATTCTGAAGATTATTCCAGAAACGTTTCCACGAAAGGTAAGACAATTTATAATTTTATTGCGTTTAAACAGTTAAACACTCACTGTCTCTTCACCATTGGCCCACTCACTGGGTCGATAACAGGGTATAGTAAGACTATCTGGAAATATCTGTGAAACAAGGCCATGCTAGACTTGGTTGTATCGCCATTGCATGACATATCGTCATTCTCAATCTCGTTGAAATTACAACTTTAAACTTTTCATTAAATAGTATGCTGAGTTTCCTATGCGTACTGTAGATTTTATTGGATATGAAATTTAACATGAGCAATGTTGTAACAAACGTCCTGTGGCAGCAACAACCAAATATTTATCTTCCAATATACTTGTAAATTCCATTATTATTTTCTGCATGATATGAATGATTTTGTCTGAAGAGCTTTTTCTATGAGAGCTCTACATAGCCCCTAAAAGTCAAATCAAAGCACACCTTACAACAATGCCTTTTAGGAATTTTAAGTTCCCTTGAGGCGCTTCTTGAATCGCAATATTTATAAAAAAAATTCCAGTCCTACTTAATAATAAAATTTGCAAATATTTAATTGGTTTTGCAGTAGTCATTTTGTAAACAAGTTTGCCTTAGAAATTGCAGAAATAAACTATCCAATTTGGGGAAATATACATGATGCATGCATATGCATATCCTCTTATACCTACACACACCAATCCAATCACACTATTCAGCTTGTGAAAGATGGAAACGCATGAAACTGAACAACTCCTGTTTCCAACCAAGTTTGGAAGATTACAAAACTGAATATGCAGTTTAGAATATTGATTATTTCTTCAAATCGCGTCCTACGTATAAACAACCTCTCTAATAAAGTACGAAAATGGGTTTTGGTGGCTGCAAGAAAAAAAAAGAAATAAATTCTGGCGTTCACTTCAGCGAATAACAATTTGAACATGGTTATTAGTAAGTTTGCTTCACAGCACAACTCTCAACATTAGGCCAAATACACATACCACATACATACAGTGTAAGCAATTTACCCCACATGAGTAGGCTTTAGTGCAGAGACCTGTAATCATTGAAGATTTATTGACAATCGAGTGAATGCTCTCAAAATAGCATCATATTCAACCAAGGTACTTCACATCGATTATCATTCACACACAGTATTTCAATATTTCTTCTCCTTCACGTAATGAAAATTCATAACCGACATTATAATGTAACTGGACTTAATGATTATGTTGTTATATTTCCGTGTACGTAGTCAATAATCCAGCTCATTCATCTGGTGTTTCGGCATATAGTAAATGGTTCTTTTCACCTTTTTATATAAATATTAATAATGTCATTCACCTCTGACACCACTGACAACTTTTCTGGCTAAATACTTTGAGTTT
>WWPM01022706.1:0-33242 GCA_023279145.1 Glomeris maerens
AGGTTGTCATTGTAACTGGGCTGAAACAAAACATAAAGGGCAACCTGGAATTGAGTCTTACATGTACTATTGCAAAAAGGGGGTACAAAAGTGGCTCAGCCCTCAAGTAGAGGTGGTTCTAATAGTCGAGTCCCTATTAGACAAGTTTTACTGTATATTGTTTTTTGAAAGGTTTGATTTCAAATTTCATATCGATTTTATTGACTTTGGCTATCTTTTCCTATATAGTAATCAATAAGGTTCAACCTGATGCTTCAAAATTTGTCGTATTGCATTTCGCCTGTTTTGTAGCTGCCATCTTGCGAAGGTAATATTGCAAATCTCAAATAAAAATTTAAAACTCTTATTTCGATCCTTCGTTACGAGAAATTTAGTTCACCTCTAACCTTTCTATCTTACATTATTAATGAATTGCTCTATCTGTAACTTGCAGGTGCAATTTATTAATTGTAAGTTTAATTTTCTGGGTGCAAGCTTAAGTAATAGAAGCTCTATTACTTAAGTGCTTTTAAATTTGCATGCACTCCATCACTAATGACATTGATTTCACTATACTGTAGATCTAGTTCTCAACAGACAACCAAACCTGTAGGCTGTATCATATTACAGGTCTTCAACTAATAACCACAATTAAACTCATAATTTACAAATCCTTTCTGCAGGATGGTTTAGAGCTTTATCTCTTATAACTACGTTAATGCATATGGGTCAATTGCTTCGAAAAACAAATATTTTAAAGTAAAATGCAGCAAGAATGTCAGGAAAATGCTTCGTTTTTTAGTTCAGAAATGACATTCTTGTACCATGCTATTGGAAAAAACTGCACAAAGCAAAAACTAAAATTCCTGTAGATACGAGGTGAATTTCAATAATCTCCTCTCACCAATTAATGAGCGGCTATTAAACTCAACCTCATTTGTCGACCTCCAAAGTATCAAATTTCACGCTATATAATTAACATCAGAAAAATACCCTTTATTAAATTATATCAATTTTACAGAACCTTAATTATATCCAATATTGGTCCGATTTCATTCTTGTTTTAATAGTTATGCTCACAAAGGACCCCAGAACACTTCTCCAATTGCAAATACCTACTTATGTTTAATATTAAAGAATTTGAAACTTGAGGGACCTTGAAGTGTCGATTCGTGTATTTTACGCACTCCTATGAAGTTTAATGACTGAAGCGACCTTTTGACTCGCCCTGTATATATACCAACATCAAGTGGCCACTTTATACGGTTCATTATTGAACGGAGACGTCTGAAACATGGAAAATGTTCAAACCTAAAGCAGAAAGTTACTATAGTTTTTTCAGTGAGTTATATTTGCCCCTTTTTCCTTCAGAAACGGCAACACCTTCACCTGAACAAAGGTGATATGATGCGTCATTTCATTTGACTACCAAATCAACGAACTGATATTCCCTGGGAAGCCATCATGAAATAAAGCTGTGAGCGTTGGACGCAACCTTAGATCTCAATTGTCAGACAGACACCATTAACTATGCACGGGCATTGGGACAATTTACATCTCTGGGGATAGATAACAATTCCTCCCCCTTACTGCTGCCACAATCCTCCTACCTGCAAATAGTTTATATATATATGGCACGCCGGCCGTGTCAGATTAATTCTCGATACACTCCCAAAACCTACTCGTTCGTAGCACGCCGCATTTGCATACTAAACCTACCAGAATGGAGCCAAAATCCAAGAAGGGACTCCATCTTGCGAAACACGTGCCACGGCCATTGCAGCACATTATGGAAATCAAACGCTTATTAAATCCTCCTGGTGAGCTAAAAACCTAAGCATAATCAATCTCCAAGGTCATATCACATCCCTTTCCACTTCAAATCTCCCATTTCACTTCATTGGGATGCGAATAACCAAATAATATATCAAATGTCTCAAAGTGTTACAATTGATCGAATGCGCTAATAAATATCAAACAGAATTGTTTTATTTCAACAAGACTTTGACCATTCAATAGTTTTGGGTAATTAGGTCTGCAGTACGTACGATCACCACCCATTTCCCGGAAATTCTCATAGAAAGTCTTTCTCTAGATTGCATACTTTCATTTCACAATGCACAGTTTGACCTCTGCGATATCAAAAATCGCCTGGAAAAATTGTGATGTAATTTATGAGGATTTGCAAGTGGAATCCTTCATGCATTTAAATTTCTACTGTACCTACACAAGAATAACTGCAAGAATAACCCCCTGAAAATGTCTATTTAGAAATAGGGGTAAGGAAAACAAGCAGCCATCTTGATTTGCAAAGTGCTGTAAATCAATATAGCAGTCCTATTAATTCTTAGATATTCTGCAGTTAACGTGAAAAATACTGCTTATTCATTTTCAGTAGGATTACTCATGTATGGAATTTGCAAGTGGAATTCATGGAACCACATTCAAAATTCATGCACGAAGTTGAAAACGGCGGGGAAAAAAGGCAATTCAACTCGAAAAACCAAATACGAATAACATATATACTGCAAGATAAAGTACTTTACTAAAAAATAAAATATGTAAATCCATTTAAATTAAATTAAATAAACGCGCAAAAGTCACGAATGTGTCATTGCTTAATTTCCTATTATGACAAAACATGAATAAATTTGCATACTAAAATGCAACATTAATCATCGAATTTACATTAATATCTCTGAAAATTAAGGGCGGCAAAAATTGCATTGCAAATATTCTGCTAGCTGGGAAAATGCCAGTTGTGAAATCCCAGTGGGCTTTATACAGAAACGCCCTCTTCATTAAGACACTCGTACAGATGGGAGAAAAGAAAATCAAGACCATCCATACAATGCCCAAATGAAATGTCACTTGTCAAAGTCCATTAATAAAACATCAACGTGCTTTCTTAACGACCCCCCAAACTGAAAGCAATCAACTGCGCAACTCTCTGTAATTGATCAAAGTGCACATGAAACAGAATTCACACTTTCAAAACGCTTTTTTTCAAATGAAACAAACAATATCATTTCTACCTCAGCTGGTGCCCATCCAACTTCCAGGCCACTCATCAAAACTTGGTGTAACCGTAATCGATGAAAAATTGAAGAATTGACGAAGCAGGCTGATCTACTACTTACTACTGCTACCGAAACTACAGCTACCACTACTACTATAACAGCCAAACGAACAAAACAAACGGGCGCTGAAAGCGACCCCTGTTGGCCATCTCTGCAATACAGCATATATCGTAAAATCTTCTTCCTCCAAAAACTGGTACAAAACAAAAATTGAACCAACGTCCACACCGTCACCAACTCCAACTACGGAATGCGAACAACAGCTGCCACGCGCATCCACCAGGGGACGCTCGCTAAGCACAACCACCCTCACTGCCAACCACTCCACCAATCATGAAGCTGCAGTGCAACCTATGGGCACAACAGCGGTGAGGGATGCGTCCACTAATTCGCGCCTTCAGACGTTGTAGATGGCGATTATATCGATGCGAATAGCCTCTGGTTATCGATTACTTACAAGTCGGTTTCCCATACTTCCTGTACTAGTCCAACCCTGATTTGTTTTCGCAGTCGCCGTTGAAAAGAATAATAAATAAAAAAGAGCATACACAATGGGGTAATGAAGTCTGGGTGATAAAAGTACTGCACTAGAGCTCTCGCCTGCTCATCCATGCAAATATTGCTGGTGACATCAGAGATGAACCAAATCATTCCTTTGTGCTACATAATGTAGGTATAGTCAATTGTACTACATTTTCAACATAGGCATACATATCTATCTACCACTTTCACCGTCTCAGATTACGAATGCACCAGTTGAATTGTATAGTTTTTATTTTAAACCATCTGCTCCTAAAAAGAAACAAGCTGAAGGTCTGGTAAAAGCCTTACAGAATGAAGCTTACAAAAGTGTCAGAAAAGCCTAGTGGTTTACTTATACTGTATATAATTAATCTTGTATGGCTAATTATTTACATGCTCCTAATCCAATGTGAAATCCAACTAACCATCTCAGTGAGCTTGATTATTTGGTGTTACACCTGCACGGAAGTATCCTATAGCTGGAATCAGAAAATTGGAAGCTTGGCCTATAGATCATTCCTTTATTATTGACTATAAAGGAAAGCTCCTCATTATACTCTAGTTGGAGTCAAAATGGCATGTACGTACATACGTTTCGATTGCAGTAATTTCTCACAGCAGAAAAAGTGTCCTGCTTGGAATATGCAATTTGAAATGATACAAGTCATGAGTTAATAGCCCACATGGTTGGTCCAACAAAGGCTGTCAAATACAAGACGTTTGCAAAACTCTGATCACTGAATATAGCAGAATATAACATTTGCCATAATTTCTTGAATTGCATCACGGTTGGAAGAAATGATTTCGTCATGGCAATCAAGTTCCAGAAAAATCCACAACTTCAGGTTATCGATTAATAATCTTGTCTAGTGTATGTCCCATCTTGCAATGCAATGCGCTCTGCGGAACCCAAAAGACTTCAAAGAAAATGGGTTTTGGTTTCGTTTTCAACTCGACTTCTTCACATAACAGCACTTGCACAATCGTATATCGATGATGGAAACCATTTCCAATCATCGATTAGTCAAGCTTCGTTTACCAATCACATATGCAGCATGCTGTCACATTATATCGTATCATATATCATAACCTACAAGTGACCGAACCGGTAATTTCTACCTTTGTCTTAATTCGTTCGCACTTGCGTCTATGTCCACCTTTTCATCGAAGCAGTAAACGCTAATCCTGGGTTATCGATTACTTCCGCGCACACATCCCATCATCCACCGCAAAGTTCATTGCATTTCTATTTCCTTAATGACATCTGGGAGGTGAAGGATTAGCAGCACAAACCTCCCAATGTTTTTTCTTGCTGGATTGTTTCCACACGAAATGATTAATCTGCTGCGCTTGATTTCATGACCAATTAACTTTTCATATAAGAGATTAATTTTCGTACTCATTGAGTATCTAGATATCATCAATTTTTACACCGTTCATAAAAGCACTTCAGGTGAAATGGAAAATGTGGCTGCATAGGAAGAAAAGTGTCAAAACCAAATTTGTCTTATGCACTCAGCTAGAGCCTTTCAATAATCATACTTTAGCTAAATAATAACTTTTATAGTTGGCCAATATAGCTTAATAACAAACAACTACTGCCGACATTTGCAGTGCTGAATAAATGTCATGATATTATGTGCATGTCTCGTTGCTTGGGCGCAGTACAATACTATACGATCATCATTACTACCATCCAATTCGCACCTTCGTCTAAATTGTCACATTATCTCGACGTTATCCGACACCTTTACTAGCCTATAATTTAGTTAGGCGACGAACTCCCATCAGGCAGTGCGAGTTGAATCAAAGACAGTCAACATCAGCCTTTGGGGAGCTCGCATTCCGCACCCAATAATTACGAACCGATTTCATTCAAATTCAGGGAATTTACATTGAACAGCTTCATCATTTACCGCACCTGGCATGCTAAAATGCGGTATTTTAGGAAGAGTTCATAATCGCATTTGAGGCAGCAGCAATGGAGAATTATTTTGCGGACAGCTCGTTTGTGCTGTGCGTAATTAAAACAGCTATTCGCCCAACCAAAACACGGCCAATAACTGAATCGCCCGGATTTTCCAAAAGCCTGTAGTTAAAAGCCAGACTTATGGAGCCGATCGTCATACAGACCTGCTATAAATATATGGGGAAAAACCTCAGTTTATCAAAAAAAAAACCGCAATGAGTAGGAGAGAATATGAAGGGGGGAGGAGGTATATTAAAATATGTGCAATTGCCTCCTGTAACTCACATAGGGAAAATACCAATTTGGCCGTTCACGTGCTATGAAGAATGCCCCTACCACCCACAAAAACATCTAAATAATGCAGCAAATAACAAACAGTGAACGAAGCCGTTTGTTCCATATGACGACCTGTCACGCAATCCGATGATCATATAGTAAGTCTGGCAACACGCATATGTTCATTACGAGCCCCACCTACACTGACGAGGTTCCGAGGCATTGCAAATCAAACCAGCCTGTACTAAACCTTCCACTCCAACCTGTCATAGGATACAATATCGAAAGCAAAATCGAAAACAAATTTCTACCTCGATTAACATTAAACTGCTTTTAAGAACGTCCCCCACTTTCATCTTCACCAGCTAGCTGTCGCATAGGAATTCAATGATGTTTTCCAGTATTATATCTGCGTTCTATTTGGAGTGCACATACATTATCACACCTTAGACACACCCTAAAGACACCGAATAATTCAGTTGAAATCACTTGCTAACAACTGTGAGACGTACAATAAAATAAATACAAGGGCCTAAGAAACAACCATAAACCGGTTGTATGCGCATACTTTGGGTTGATCCATAATGTGACACAATAGTAATACAATATACAATTTGAAATAATCTCCATTCCCACATTAGGTTCCATACGACATAATATACAGGGTGTCTCAAACTGAGGTATATACACTCTTTGAGACGTTATAACTCAGAAACGAAATGAGATAGAAATGTAAGGGGTGTTGTATTTTATTCTGTAAACTTCCTTAAGCCCGTACATACTTCAATTTGGGACACCCTGTATGTGTCTCTCATTTTGAAACGTCATCACAAGCCAGACGTGTTGTGACATATGGAATACAAAAGGTTAGGTTCAAACTCGTGCACTAATCTCGTATATATTTATATATACCAGCCAATGAAAGGTTGGTATATGTGACCATGGGCATATTGAGTTTAAAATCGTAATATCGATGCCATAAATACACTGGAATAATCCTGGCATAATTCATGAGAATTTCTTTTTTGATTACATATTCTGCCAGCTCTTCCCCCAATTATTGAAGTACATACTGTTGTTGTACCATAATTATAGCCACATGTTTAACGGTCCGTTTTTGTAGACGAAACCATGTGCAATACTATACCAAGTATGAGTAGGTATGTAAGTATAAAATTGGTGGCAAAGTTTTACGGCTCGTTATTAACCGATCCGGTGATCCTAAAATAGCGAAATCGTTGGCGGTTTAATACCGTAATGAATAAGCGATCATAATTTTGTTGAATGTGGGCCAAAAATGAGACTTTTGGACGCAGTGCGACGCCATGGGGACCCACAAAAGGCATTCACTATGGCGGTTGTTATGCTTCGGCTGGCGACAAAATGGTTCCTACGGGAAGGAAGATGGCGGCCATGCAGCTAGCTGATGGCTGCCCAGGGTTCTAACGTCACAGACCTCCCAAAGGGCAATAGCGAGTATTTAGATAGGGCGGTGACGAATGAAGACTTTGATTGCTGCAACGGAACGGTATTACAGTGCTCTTATTTCACTTTCTGTGCGCACGGAAGACTTGTTTACGGTGATGATGATGGATGGATGCCTTTACTCTTCTTGTTTCATCATGTTGCTCAAAACGACCTGCTTTTCGCTCGCTTGCCATACTACTTTTCTGATTGCTTGCTATAGTGCTCAGCAGGCAGGGCAGGGGCCATCCATAATGGAGGTCCAATTTCCTGCATCCTTTCCACGCAATCATGAGCCAATAAGAGGAAATGAGAATTCCTTTCAGTTCCAGTGCTAATTGCGCAACCGCGGCCATGTTGTGCACAAGTGGCTTCCTTGATCACGCAACCATCTGAACGTAATAAGCCGCATTTATGATCCTATGATTTGACATATGTTAAAGTACGGCCCAGATGATGTTATACGAGGAAAATATCTAAACCATGCATCATTGTGGGACAAACATTCGTTTCGAATTTGCAGACTGAAATTATACTACATTTTACCGTGATTTAACATATTAAACATTTCCCAGTGTCTATTTGACTCTTTATTACGGACCAATATTTAATCTGTTTTTTTTTAATTTTAATTTCTTTACACCAGACATTTATGTCAAAAACGAGTTAACATGTTTTGAAATATGCCAAGTTCATTATAATAAAAAAGCTATAACTTCGTAGTCAACTTTAACAATGTGGCATAACCATTTGTAGACATGATAAAGCAATTTCAGTTAACACTAGTCAACAAAAAAAAACATATTTTCGTGTATCCAAAACAAATTCAGATGATTTACATGTAAAATGATACGCTGATTCCGAAAATGTTTATATTTTTCCCCGATCACGTCTAGATGAACAGATATATTAAAATCTTTATTTTACATAAAATGTACAGGATTGTAATCCGTAAAGTAAGGTTTTGTATTTTTAGAAAAACAAAATACGTTCATATTCAAAAATGTTTACATCAATTTGTAGACAGAACATCTATCTATTTTTCTACATAATTCCATTCTGGTTTATGCATTTTTGTAGGCGATGTGACAGTTTTTGTATGACCAGTTTGCCTGGTTTTACATTGACATGCGAAATCTGTTACAGGCCTACAAAATGATACAAAAATGAATCGAATGAAAACAATTATGTAGAAAACTAGAGATGTTTTAGCTCTAAATTGATGGAAACATTTTTGAAAATGAGTGTTTCTTTGTATTTAAAAAAATAACCTCATACAATGGCATATTCACACGATTTTATAATTATATCTTCTATATTATGAAGATTGTACTTAAGTAAAATATAATCTATTTTCCTAAAACTGCACTTTTTAGGATCTCTTGTACATAGTTCTGCTTTCCCTGATAAGAAACCAGCAGTAATTATAAAACAAATTGTGATGTGATTGAAAGTTTTAGATTTAAAATTCGTTTTCTACATTTCACTTAGGAAAAACAGCATGTAGTAAACATTGGGTAGTGTAGTTTTCTATGTCTAAATAAAGATTTTTGACGGATTTTTGAAATAAATAAACATTTGAACACTTTCTTGGTATTGCTAAGCACCTATGTTGGCTGCATAATAGAGGAAAAACTGCATTTTTTTCACTGGTTGCATTAAAAGTTTTATAACCCGTACACTATGCATTTGTTAAAGTAAATTACATTTGCAACAATCTAAACCCAACCGCAGCTCTATGTCCAATGGTTTCCAAGATCGGACGCTTCCAAAGTGGTTTTTTTATTAAAAAAATGAGAATTGGAAGTTTTGCTCTTCTTTCAGGCCAAATATCAGCATAACTACTCATTCTACAAGAAAAGTCACATGGAGTACACTTGTAGTACGTTTCATTAACTTTCATTTAGCACAAGAATGAGTCTGTAGACCCAATAAGTCTCTTGCAATCATAAAACAAGTGAAAATTGGACTTGTGTATAGAAACACTTCAGAAAAACACTATGTTGTACCGGATACAAAAATCTGTTGACTAGTGTAATTAGTAGTATATACAAGATTAACTGATTTTTAATTATTTACTTGCATATATTTCAAATGTTTCAAATGCGACTTAAAAATAATGTGCAATTCCATTCATTAATTAATCCAGCTAAAACAAAGTAGCTCATCTTGCACATGCATGTATGGCGACAATTGAGGCCGAATAACCAACTGTGCTCATGCTGCATTATTTTATGAATTGCGAACCAATACTATACCTTTCCTATTTTCATCAATATATTAGGTCTGTCAGATAGAAGACGAGAACAGATGATGCATCTTCTGTGATGTCATGTGCAATTAGGAAGCTATAGTCTCTAAAATGATGCTTAGCCTTCTACACAGCTAGGCTATATTGTACATGGTGCCATAGTTATAGAAGCCAAAGCAATTTTCCAATGCAAACAAGAAACGGACAATGCACAGTGAAATGAGGAATGATTATGATTGTATTGAAATGTAATTAAGTAGTACCGAATTGGCATTATGTATATTGCCAATAAACCTTCCATTACTTCATGGTTAGCGTCAAAAATTTGTTGCTTAAGTTTAATATGCTAAACCGATAAAATTTATTGATTGTGCACTATAAAAGTGGTCATTATCAGGCTGCAAAATTCTAGCATATATTATCGACAGTTTGTGATAAGTGTACTGCACTTTTTGAATAATTTCGCCCAAACGACTTTAGAGGCTAGGCTTAATATATCTTTAACAGCAAAATTAGAAGCAAAAAAATTTATGCTTGGTTTTTTATATACACTGAAACTGCTTTAAGACAAACTAAACTGTAACATTATATGCAACCCAGTATGCATTTCCCTACCAAATTGCATAGTGTATTCGAATAGTTGTAAAATTAAGATCTCATTACTTTTTCAACAATTCTTGTGAATTTACAGCAATTTTTGAAGAATCCTAAATCATCCACCACTGAAGTTGCATATGAACGATCAAATATTTTTCACATCCATTGATTCCTACAGCCCTATACATTTCCTTGTGTACCTTGCAGCAATGCTGTTAAATCATTTTTTCATTTTTAATTCCCATCACTACCTATGCAAATACACTTTCAACTACGGTATGTAGCTTTTGATCGTCTGAAATGGCTGTACCATTAATTGCAATTGTTATTGGACATTTTATGGTATCATTTTACGATTTCTGGCATGAGTAATAAATACGAATGTGTTTTTTCTCCGAATGTACGTATATTATTGCCCCTTTGTTGGCGCCGACGCAGCAGATTGCACAGGGCTTATGATATATATGTATACTATGGGTTACAGTCGGAGATTGTTATTGAATAATGGTTCGCTCATTCGCTATTGCAGACACCTGGCGAAAAACCATAAGTTGCATAAGATGACGATGAGGGAAATAGGAAAAGGTATATAGTACATGGATAACACACGCAAAGCACCATATAATCACAATGCGTCACGTGATATGCGAAGCATCCGGTAAACCACGGGTGCAACATTCGCAATCTATATCCATCACGCGATTTACACGTGTCCAATATCACACTTTCAAGCATCTTTGGCAGAGACCGATGCATGAAACAGCACGGTATGTTTTTCTCACCCGCAGTGAAAACTACACGATTGACGAGGCAATCCTTTAGGCCTGCCTACAAATCGACACTCATTAAAACATATACTACATCAACGACAATTTCATTTAACTGACAAGCCGACGATTAGCTAAACTATCAGGGAATATTAGGTACTTAGGGAGATAAAGTAGGACGTAAACGTCAACGTGACTAAAACGGATGACGTACGCACTGATGTCCTACATGTTCTCTCTAGTGATAGCAGTGCCTCACTAATAGGATGAAACGTCCTTAAATTTAGCCATGTTACGTCCTACTTTATCTCCCTATTAACCCTCTCCCTACCAAGCAGGGTACAAATGTACCCCAGGTTTGCTTATTTCTTAAATATTTTATTTTTGGTTAAAGGGTACATTTCTGAGCTTTTGGCTATTTGTTCATAAGGTGTCTGGGGGGTTCAGTTCAATTCTGTTGTAATTTCATTGTGAAATAGAGAAAATATAAGGCCACAAAGATGACCGGGGTACAAATTTTCCACAAGATTAAATTTATATTTTTGCGATAAATAAGCATAAAATAAAGTTGTTCAACGCAATATACCCTGGGCAAGGGCATAAAATAAAGAATGGGGACAATGCTAGTGTTTTGAGAATAAAAAATATGAGAATTTGAAATTTTATGTCAGTTGCTAAAAATGCAATGAAATAAGGCTGAGTTTTCAAATCCATGGACAAACAATTTTTTGAGACACCCTGTACCAAATTTTTGGCATAGCAGAAGTGGGTAAATGTGTCTAAGAGGACATTTTCCAACATAAATTTTAATTGAGTGCAAAATAGCGATGATTTAAATTGAAAAGACACGGGGTACATTTGTACCCCAGTTGGGAACCAAAGAATTTTTCAACATGTTGGTTAGGAGAGGGTTAACGTACTACGCGACGCCATATTGAAATGCATATGTTTTAGAAACACATTTACCTATACGTACTGTGTAAATATACTACAATAGAGTGACTCTCGGTAACCTGACACGACTTTTTAAAATCGTAATACTCCATTGGTTTTCGAAAACATGCAGATGTATTTGCACAAAATGGTGGGGAAAAAGTAGGCCTACGTATATCAGTTCATCTTTATGGCAATATTTTTAGTTGTTTCTTGAAGCCATCCAAAACACTTCCCAACTTTTCCTGCTTGATTATTTCTTGCGTATTCGCATCTTTCAATTCAGATGGTTGCCTGACAGAACAGTAACTTTTAATGTACGCAAAAACACGATGTTCAAGGGACCAGTTATGCATTGTAACTGACATAGCGAACCCGTAATTGCGAATGTTGGAAGTAATGGGCGACTTCCAGAAACGGCCAGAAATTTGCACATGGCTATTATTTCTGGCATGTTCTTACCTTGCATTTTGTACAAATACATTTGCTGGTTTTTAAAAACCAACAAAGTATTACGTGTATTACTATCAGTTTCCGTTGAGTTACCCTGTACTATACTAAGTACTTACCGTTTTCATGGACCACGAGGAAAACACTTTTAAAGTGCAAGTATTAAATTGCTGAATAAATGCAATTTTTATTGCAACGTTCGTGAGCGATCGTCAAATGTTTTACATTTCAGTTTTCCTATCATAAATTCCTCCAGTAACTGCCCGCATCTGCGTAGATAAATAAATGTCGGTAAATGAAACAACCACATGTAGAAATTAATTTGAAATGTCATGGCGCATAGCAGACCAAATGTATGACGTCAACAAGTCCCTTTTTAAAATTCATATCGCAATTTTATGACAAGGATGTTTGTCTCTGGATGTCACATAACGTGCAAAGACGAATTTCTTTCGACCGTCACTGAAAATATACGCAACCCAAAAGAATAGCTATGGGCAACAATTTCTCACAAAATTGTTTTCTGCAATACAGCTCTTATAATTCATCACATTCTTACAGACATTTTACAAATGATTTTTTTATGAATGACCTCTTTCATCAGAAGCGTACATGTTAAATTATAAACAGACATGCTTATAAATACACGAAATAAACTCAACCAAGAATTAACCTGAAAATGATTGCATAGTTGAAATATTCATTTTATTGTTGAGTGTTGACTATTGAATCAAATTGTTTTTCTAGTAGATATTTCCAACAGCTATAAGGGTAATGATAACATTCAAAATTAATATCGGTTATTAACGACACAATGTGTTGCCAATGTGCGCTGCTTTCTTGCTTGTTTTAATGCATACAGATTAGCAACGAAAATCTTTATTCATATTAAATAGTCGAAAATGCGATCAAGGGTTTGCAACAAAATCCAACCCCGATTCAGTATGATACAGAAAAACTCGAACATACTCATGTCTCCAATAACAGAATCACAATAATCACCCTGAATATTCAAATAATAATTTGAGTGAACTCGCTATCAAATAATGAATTCAAAAATAAACAAATGCATAATTTGAACTAATATTTTGTTGGAAACTTGATGCCAACAATGGCTCACATCAATAAGACAAAACTGAACAATGGTCTAGAGCAGCCTGGTCTAGAGCGTGAAACCTTACAGAGGCAGTAATACATTATATTGATTCATTGTCAAATACAGTAGGACCTCGATATAGCGTTGTGGTCAAATTCAAAATTTTTCAGCGTTATAAGCGGGATTTGTTAAATGCGGACTTTTGTGTTTTTTGCAAAAAATGAAGTGGAAACGTCGCGCACAAGCTTTTTATTATGAGAACTATTTATTTTTAAATTTTAGAACATACTAATGTACATAGTGTACAGTTTTACATAGTACATCTTAATTAGGACTCGTTATGCAGTAGAACTTTGAACTTTGCAAGTCTGAATAAGACCGTCACGACCCATGTGATTGGAGAAATCAGCAGACAGTGTATGTCTAGTTGCGATTTTGCTGCAGTCACACCTACCTGGGTAGTGCAGACTGCTGTTTGTGAGAAAGTATACCCCTTCTGCTACAAATTTACGTTACAAAAACTTTATATCCGGATGGTTGCAGTGAAATACCTGTTTTATAAACGGGATTTCATTATAAGCGGGTTCGTTATATGCGGGATTTTCTAACACTAAAAAGGTATGCTGAAATTCGGTTAAATTGGATTTGTATGTTATAAGCGGAAAAACGTCGTATGCGGGAGACGCTATATCGAGGTCCTACTGTATGTCATCGATATGAAATAATTTTGCATGTTCGTACAATCTTTATTCTGTAGTTATGAAAGAGTATTTCCAAATGGCAAACACGTGAGTGATGTATCTCTTTGCATGGGAGTACAAACATTTAGAAAATATCCTCGAAATTGATGCCATTGATTAAATGTTGTAAAGTTTTATTCCATAAGATCACCTTTGTTCAAATAATGTGTTTGTATTTAATTAAACGGTGGTGATGAAATTATATTCCCAAAATTAAGAATCCATATGTGACGCGAGTTGTATGGTATTATTTCACTGTCCTTCTTGTTCTTCTTTCATTTGACGATTGTAATTTTCCAACGTCTCTTGAATTGTTTCTGATGAATATTTGCATTTTGGAGATCCACAATTGCAAGTGAAGTACTTGTGTTTAATCACCCAAAATTTCTCTCCATAATCAAACCTGCAATTGAAAATTACAATCTTAGAAAATCTTTTGCGAAATTGCACATTTCCCAATTGATAATCAAAGGCTCCATGTTATGCAATAATGGGTAGTTTGTTCACTTTTTTATTTTTTTACTACATTAATTACTACTAAATTATTTTTTCCCGAATTCAGATTTTGCATTGATCTCACTATACATTTTCCACTTTCTTTTAGGGAATGTCTACCTATTGAGATTGTTGCAATTTCTTATGCATGATTAGACAGATAAAATAAATAATACGACGTTAAGTTTCAAGAAAGTGAATTCTTCATTTTTAGATTTTTCCAAGTCAATGTTTGTGTTGAACGCTTGTCATTCACGGCATGAAAAAGGTTAAAAATGAGCAGATGCAAGTAATCATGACAGATGCAAATGAAGACGGCAGATATAGAATATGTGCACGAGTCCGAGTTTCCGGCTACGAGTTTAGAAATCACTGGATAATGGAGTGCTTCAAAGGATTTGTGGGAAATGAAAAATGCGAAGAAAATGGAAAAAGAGCAAACAATAAGGACGTCACGTGGTTTTGACATGGGCCTATTTTTACAATTTCACTGTTCGGGGATTGCTGTTACATATTACATGGAACATTGTCCTTAGGTTCCTCGATTGCAGCCACAATCTACTGCATAATGCAACATTTTTCGACTTCAAATGTTGTTTCATGAGAATCGATGGGAAAAGAATGAGAAACCAAGTAACGGCATTTTAAGCCAATTACCCAATGACAAAAATCCCATTTAAGCTGACTTGTGGTCGAT
This sequence comes from Glomeris maerens, assembly GCA_023279145.1. NCBI lineage: Eukaryota > Metazoa > Arthropoda > Diplopoda > Glomerida > Glomeridae > Glomeris > Glomeris maerens. The sequence goes on from WWPM01022706.1 coordinate 15,317, forward strand.
CATTCCTAAAAACGGATTTCATACAATATTCACTGTACTATTACCGTTGGCCTAGTAATTCATTACAAACTGCCAATGCAATTCAAATATGTTGCAAATGGTTAACAATAAACGTGCTAATAACAGGACAAGCAAAATGGGTTACTGAAACGTGTATTGATATAATATACATTGAAGATTCATTTAGAAAATCTGTAAATAGAATTAACTCATACATAATATGGTTGATTACAATTGCACTAATAAAAAATGCATTTTTAAAATTAAGAAGATATTTTTCTAACACATACGCGTACAAAACACCAGTCAAATTATAAATTTTGAGTATGTAGTTAAAACCATGAAATATGTATGATTGGACCAGATTAGGACTCAAATTTCGCTGGAGGTAAGAGATATATTGTGTATATTGTAAGCAGTATTGAATTGTGAACGCTGTTCAATGCAAACATTTGCATTTTAAATCTAAACGCTTTGATACTGGGTAATATTTGGTATTATATATACAGTAGAACGTCAATTATCCGCAACGTCAATTATCCGCACTCCTGAAACACAACTTTTGCACAGTAAAATTGCGGTTTTATACAGTATTAACCATGACCTGAACGAGTAGTGACCAAGTTAAACGAAATCGGAATGTTTAATCGATCGAGAAAAAAGGTAGAGTATCAATAGACTCGATAAAGGCGATGTTATAAGATCGGAAATATGACTGTTTACGATATTAAAGCCTGAAAAGAAGAAATTTTGAGCTAAGCATCGAAGTTAGATAGCGAAGAAGGGTCTAAAAGCAGTACTGTGTGTTCTGTACGTGTTTTTCTGCATTAAATAAACACATGTTCAATTATCCGCAAAAATCGTTATCCGCACAACCCTTGGTCCCAATTAGTGCGGATAAACGACGTTCTACTGTATATACATTTGCACAGGTTACGGGCTACGAGCTACTTAATGAGAAAAGCGGTTTATAAAGCCTGTTGAATAGAGTGATTGTGTGCAAAAGGAGTAAATATAAACTGCATTCTCTCACCCCAACTCTTCGTAGGCTTTGATGTTCCTGGAGCTGAAGAATGCGATTCGCGGGAATCTTAAGTCCTGGTGGTCTACAAAGAACTTCACAGGTACCAAGTTTGGTTCGCACAAATGATTCACAAATCGACTGATATTGCCATAGCGACGAGCATCCAGACAATATGTTTCTCCATCCTAGCAACAACAAAGAGAGAGGGGGGAAAAAAGATAATAACCACATTTTAGATCACTGATTCATTAGTTACCCAACGCAACAATAGATTAGTAACACTGTCCCAACAATGAATGCCAAATATTTGCTCTTATCTATTGGCCCGATTAATTATTACCAATATTATTTCAGTGGCATACATCATTTAATTCTTTCATGATAGCTATTTACTAGGCACCGCAAATTCTCTTTATCCAGCAGTAATTGCAGTTAATTGAATTCATTGCATAATACTTTCAAAAAATTCTTGCAAGTTTGTATTGTTATTTATCTATATATTAATTAATGCATCTGCCAAAACAAAGAATGTCACGAATTAATACACATACAGACAGAAATTATATATATACAATTTGTATTTAAAAAAAACTCACTTTTGAACCAGACTTCATAAATGAACTATACATTAATGTTTGCTAACAGCATTTGATCGCTACTTTGTTATTTTGAATTAAAAAATTAGAACAGGCTGCTATAGCCCTACTATAAATTAATAATCAGCAGAATCTGTACGAGTGACAAAAATGTGGATATGGCCTAAGGCATGCACAGGGCCTGTTTTGCAATTAATGACAAAGGAACCACATTGAATTCCATCATCACTGATATATCTAGCTACGCCATTGTCAAAATTGTCAATAACGGAAATGCTATTGGCGCTCACAACCAATATTATGTTTATGTGGTATATATGTCAATATGTGGATTCCAAATATGATTTCGGTTGATCATCAACTGGAAATGTTGCGTAAGCAAATAAACTGACCAAAGTCAGCTATATTTACAAAGAAATACATAGCAGTTGGTGAGTATTGGATGTTGACATCGGGAACACACACTACTTGCGCAGGAAACGTACCTACATATTCAAGGAACAAACAATTCCATTTCCTATTGTGGTATCGTCAAGGGCAGGCCATTTCACACCCATCAATAAATTAAAAGTCAATTCAGGTGGAGAGGGAAATGCAATAATTTTATTACTAAAAGGGATGGGCTATGGGGGCAAAATGAGTCCTCAGGGGAAAAAACGAAAATCTTTCTACGAAAAAAAGCACAGATTTATGTGATACATCGGCACAGTTTATTTATTTACGTTGAGTGATCCTTTCCGCAAAATTGCCGCACTAAAATCGGGCCATTAAAAAATAAGACGTCCAATAAATATCAATGTTTCCTATAGGAAATTGTAATTTATGCTTTCTACATACGTACCAATATTATGCCAGTCATTTTGCAGACAGATAAAATTGCGAGATGAACAGAAGGTTTTTCCAATGCAGGAAAATGGCATTCTTACACAGTAAAACCTTAGGCAATTTGTACTGGCAGTAATAAGGTAAATCTAGGACAAAATATCACAAAAAATATATATGAAGGATTCACAAGAAGCCCAACAATTTCTCCAACTACACATTTCTACAGGAATAGTTCTGCAATTGGTATAATTTCTTATCAACAAATAAAATTGTGTAAAGAAATTTAGGTATGAGAATTATTTTTTTTATTTCGGTAGGAAAGATTTCTGCTTATAGATGCTAGTGATCAAAAATCTCTCTCTGTCTACACATAATGCAGGCAAAATCTGTATTTTGCAGCGCCTTCTAATGTAGCATAATTTAAATTACAGTAGGACCCGCTTATAGCGTCTCCCGCATACAACGTTTTTCCGCTTATAACATACAAATCCAATTTAACCGATTTTCAGCATGCCTTTTTAGTGTTAGAAAATCCCGCATATAACTAACCCGCTTATAATGAAATCCCGTTTATAAAGCAGATATTTCGCTGCAACCCATCCTGATATAACGTTTTTGAAGCATACATTTGTAGCAGAAGGGGTATACTTTCACTAACAGCAGCGGCGGGGCAGTCTCCACTACCCAGGTAGGGGTGACTGCAGCAAAATCGCGACGAGACATACACTGTCTGCTCTCTGTATCACTGTCTGTGAGCAGTGGGATGCGCAGCAGCCCCGCCCTCTTCTGATTTCTCCAATCACATGGGTCGCAACCGTCTCATGCCAACTCGCAAAGCTCAAAGTTCTACTGCATAACGAGTCTTAATTAAGATGTACTATGTAAACTGTATACTATGTACATTAGTATGTTCTAAAATTTAAAAATAAAAAGTTCTCATAATAAAAAGCTTGTGCGCGACGTTTCCACTTCATTTATTGCTAAAAACAAAAAGTCCGCATTTAAGAAATCCCGCTTATAAAGTTGGAAAAGCTTGCATTTGACCGCAACGCTATATCGAGGTCCTACTGTATCACAAACGGAGATCAAGATCATTGAAATAAGTAGTAAATTTTTCGTTCACGTGCCGAAATTTTCTCTATTAAATTATGTTTTGAAAAAGCATTGTATCTATAGCACACGCTGTAGCCTGATTGATAACTTTAAAATGGGTAAAATTGTGTATTGTGAGCGCAAAGAAAGGAAATGCAAACACAATGGGGTACTAATAGTCAAAGGCTTGAGTTGTTGAGCAGCACAACCCAGGAGGTGCAGAAACTGCTTTGACTGGGGAGCCTCTGTTGTTGGTTTGTCTTTCCTGTCTTCTCTAACTATAGGTGACTTTGCGGATCGGTTGTGAGTGCAATCTGCACGCATCATGACGCAATAGAGTAAAAATATGCCAACTGTACAAAGGATTTGACGGTTGTTGGCCATTAGCACAACCAACCCAAATCATTTGTAATGGTTATTCCTTCCTGAAGATAAATTTCGGAACTTAGTACAACATTTACGATGTTGGGTGGTCAAATTTATTATTTATAACAGTTTCTCACCGTTTTTGATCAGCAAATGAAAATTTCTTGATCACATGGTATGGGAAAACCGTTTGTTGGCAAGTTCAGTATAGTACAAAAATGACACAAACTGGTATATAGCTCTTTGTAGCATTGGATATGCTATAACAATTAATACGAGGTCTGGAGTTTACAAACAAAAATATTATGTACCTATTTAGCTTTTTCTGGGGACTTTTTTGATTTTCAAATGAATATCGCCAATGTGCACGCTTGAATTTTTATACAGTAATAGCCCGGTGGATCCAGGCAATAAAACTATAATATTTAATGTCTGCAAAGCGTTCCAGCTTGATATTTTATGACAAGTAGTTTAGCAGAAAGTAGTCCGCAAACTTTTTGGGGTGAAATGACCCTGCTTTCTCTTACAATTAAAGTAAAATTAATTCTATATACATATTTCAAACATTGAAGTAAAATGTTTAAAGATTACATTTCATATCTGCCTATACTTCACCCTGGAGGATCGATCGTGAACATTACATAACTGTTTCTATGGTTGCACTTGATGGGTGCTTGGAATGGAAAAGAAAGTCCTATTTGTGATACCATACTGTAACGAGATTGGATAAGAACTGTATCGAACTTATAATTCGTCTCCCTCGATGCCTGGATGACGAAGTCACGTGACGCAATTACAACAGCACACAAATTAAATAATACCTGTTGCAATAAATGGCGTTGTTTACCACATTGGCGTGACGTCATCGCATTACTAAATTATATCTTCAACACTTCTTCTACTAGGCTGTCAAGTAGAAAGTGCGAAGGATAAATAGCAAAATAGGAAAGTCCAATAAAAAAAATTATGTGAAAATTAAATGCAACATTTCTATATTCCAGCATGATTGCTAGGATATGCAAATTGAAAAACAGTTTATTTATAACAATTAGACCTACGATCTGGCTGTAAGATACTTAGATACGAACTAGATGGCTGTGATATCAATTTCCATTTAATATCATCTACTTCTTTTGTAGCTCCCTTAATTTTGTGTACTTTAAAAATATGTAGCATGGTGCTAATCATATTTAATCTGCAACAGAACTCGTTGTAGCATCATTTTCTTTTAGAGCGGTTGCTAACATCAATGAAGCATCATTTAACAACTGATGTGATGCATTTACATTTTTAATCACATCATTTTCATTGCACATTTCGCTCTCTCTAGTAGAAAGGGACTTTTGTTTGTCATCAAGATGTTTATGTGCTGCTTCTAAACTTTCAAGTTCCATGTATTAGTTTTCTTTTCAGTTATCTCTTTAGCTTCCTTTTTTTCTCTTTCTGTACATCATGATACTTGGCAACTGTGAAATGCAACCTTTCACCAACTCTCTTAATATTGACACAAGGCTTGGATCTGCACAAAAGTTCACAATATCCGTAACTATTCTTATTGCACAAATAGTTTTTGCCTTCAATTTGGATTTAGAAGTTGATACAATATGGCCATTCTGAAAGAAACATCTTTCTAGATCTGAATTTTAACGAGGAATTGTCAAAGCACATTTTATATCCTTCCAATGCAGTATATTGCAATTTCCTTCACTATTTGTTTTTTAAGATTAGGCATCAGTAAGTGCATCAACACATTCATCTGACATAAGTTCAGCATTCTCCAGGGTAAACATTTTCCACTCATCTATAATGGCACGGTACAGATTCTACATTTTCATTTTTTTAATCCCCGGCTTATAGTGGCATGCCTTTGTTTGCGCGGAAATACAGTACGCAAGTATTCCGCAGAAACTTTGTAAAAAAAATTCTCAAAGTTTCCTTTCAGCAATAAACATTTGTGTTCTTGTCCCAATGCAGAAGTGACAGCAGCATAAATGTTGCCTTTTATGCAATCCTCCAGTTCTTGGGCTCCTTTCAACTGGCCAATATTATTAATTTTTGGCTGTGGTAGGCACACGCATTGAAAGAGGAATTTTGGTGTAAAGGAAGGAAGGCTTCTACAAGGATGACTCACTTAGTTACATTTAATTAATCACTTAATGACAATTGAGGCCCTTTCTGAGTTCCAACAGGAACTAGACACACTACATCCTACTGTATTCCATCTTATTTGATTGAGCTCCAACAAAGATTTGTTATTCGTGAAATTGTTTGAAAAACTTTGGTTTCGAAATAAACAATATTAGTCTTCAGATGAGAAAAATATCATAAATATAGGAAAAAATAGGAATCCTCAGAAATATGGGAAATACATATAGGAATACTTGGCAGCCTGCACTGTGTATAGTAATAAAGACGAAAAGGATATACATGTAAATCCCCGAAATGGAAAATACATTAATTACAGTGCAATTAAAAACAGCAAAGCCTCCTCATGCATCATAATTACATAACGTTTTTGGCCCTATTGCGTCGAAATATAACTGAGTAGGATTGAGGTTATGCCTACTTCAATACAGATTTTACAACATATGAGTGCATATGGTAGACGCTTTCATACTAATAACTATCGGTACGTAAATAGCACTCACTAATTTACTGCTAGCGATTTCAGCTGCTAATGGATTAAAAATCATTGGGCATTTGAGGATTAACATTCATGTTTATGCATAGCAACTGATATACGTCTCAATCAAATATTTGGGGAGAAAGCACCTACATGTACGTAAATTACATATCGAATATTGATGCTGGCATATCACATCATATCATGGCCAGATGTCAAATACTGGTTTCAAATAAATCCAGCATTATGATTATTTTATATGCCGAAGCAATTGTTTATTCAAACCAACAATGTCTTGTTTCCCTATTTATTGCGGATCACTGATTTAACACGCCCTATTTTCGCTCACAATTTCTATTGGTGGCGACAGTTAACATCCCAATGACAAAACATACAATTTCTTTTAATTATCAGGAAATTTAATTCTCATCAGAGTCCCTTAAGGTACAATTATAAACACCCTATTTATCGCTGTTAATGAAGGACAAGTTGATTTCTGGAGAAATTCACAGTAAACACTATCTCATCTGCATGAAATCGAAGCCACCTGTTTACCCACAAGCGTTGCCAAAGTTACAAAAATCGATATATCCTTTTAAAAAGTACGAAGTCAATTTCGCAAGACTTGAAAATCGATAGTCATTTGAATGACTCCATGTGAGAATAAAGACTGGTGCAAATAACTTTCATAATTACTATCATCTCGAAAACAAGACTCATTTGACACATGTAGGTGCAAAGCAAGGACATTGTGTGTGTGTGTGCACGCAAAGCAAGTCGGGGTAAGTAGGGATTTTTGTAAAAGTCGGTAACAGGTGGTACTGTCGTCGAGCGTCGAGAAACCCCAAAGTGTTGCCATGGCAACGCAGCATCTTTCTCTATTTTACGAACTCAATAAAATCTCACACGGTTATTAATATTTTTCCAGTGAAATAATCTCTGGCAAACACTGAAAAAAAAACAAAAAAGCCCAAGAAAAACACATATAATCAAACGGCTGTTTATGCAAAATGCCAAAAATCATCCATCACAGGAGCGAAAGAGACCTTTGCACAAATTGACAGTCACGTGGCACCTGTGGGGAATATCCGGGAAAATTGCACTGTCAAGCTGAATGTGTGATGTTCACCAGGAGAACAAATATAAAAACCAACCGGACATTTGGGGCAAAAACGACACAGTGTTCAAAATTGGTTTGAACTGAAATCAACTTATAAGCAAAACTTTAATCATTGTGTATCAAAATGAAAATAAAATCCTGCTATCATTTAACGAAAAATTAAACCTAGTACTTTATGCTTTATGTTAAATACAGTGCATACACAAAAAACGTGGAATGAAGTTACTCCATTTATCGAAACTTGTGAAGAGAAAAATTAAATTATAGGCCCACACATAAATTTGCAATTAATAATCGTAACTTTTAAGTGTTTAATTACAAAACCTTTGGGAAAATGTCAGCGAAATCTCAATGCGAGTTGAAATTATCATTATTAATTAATTATGGTTACGAAGAGAAATTTCCCTGTTGGTCAAGATGCATACAGAAACATTGCTCTGTAAAATGTAATAATACTGCAGAAGATCGCTACACAAGGCATGTTTTGGAAAATCATGCCAGTCACGTGAAGCTTTAGAGTCGCAATCAAAGCCAGGAAAAATCTATCGATCCTAACTATAGTACATATTGGTATATAGATGGGAAGCGTATGTGAGCAAAAGAAAGAAGGAGGGGATGGGGTGGAAAATATTGGCAACAGAAATTGTGCCAGAGCGATCAATAAAATAAAAACTTGATCCAATTTGCTTTTTTGACATCCTCCTGTCTTTTCAAATTATCATTTGCTCGTTTCTTCATCTTTCACAACACGCCACTGCCGATACATTGCCGAAATTCATTTCCTTTAATTCTTTTACACTAATACGATTTTTGTTTCCCAATGAAAAATGAAAACTAAGATTGGAAATAATTACAGTTCAGAATATTAGTCTTTGTGGCACTAGAATTTAGCATCACAATGTACTCAAGAGAAAGTATATTTACAGATTTTTTTATAATTCATACTGAACTGAAGAGGACTGCTATAATGTATACTAGGTACACTTTGCAGATACGATCAATAAAAAAAACAATATCGACCCAATCCACTTGATGTTTGATTTCACGGCTCCCATCGCTTCATTTATTTCATATACTAATGTAATAGTTGCCATAGCAAAGCCAGCGCCACCACGTGGAAAAAATCCAATTCCAGCTAAATGCAATAAATCCCCTGAGAACATTTCTATAGCAAAAGCAACAGCGTGCATACGTTACCGGCCGAGACAACACTCCGCCCGTGTCGACTCTGCGTCGGCTGTGCCGATACGGCCGGCCGAACCCGGCCGCGTCGACTCAAACCGACGAAAATCCGGTTGTGCAAACACGGCGTCTTCGCGTCGGCTATGTCGGCACAACCCAACGTCGTTAGGTGGCGCTGCGGACTACAAATACCGATCGTGTACCGATCATGTACTAAATTGCGGCATGACTTTTAATAAATTTTGGTTGTATCATTGAAAAAATTACAACAATTTTCAAGTACCAACAAATTACTAAATTATACAGTCAAAGCCGTTTAACGTGGCCGCCGGCTAAAGCTGGGTACACACTGGGAGCGAACGAATGAATTCGGCCAACGAAGGGGTTTGGCCAAATATAATTGCCCGTTTGGCCACGCCCTAATTGATTCGCGAAACAAAACTTGCTTGGTGTCTACACCAAACAAACGAATTCTTTTGCAGCCATTCGATGCTGCACTTGCACGCCACGCCGTCCACACATAAAACCGGCCGAACAGGTTTGCGCGAACGTTCGCCCTCCCTTCCCTTTGAAGTACCGCTCCCCGAGCGAACCTTGCCGAAAGCAAACGACTTCGCCCGAAGGCACTCGTTCGGCCGTACACATTGCACCGAACGAACGACTTCGAACGAAGTCGTTTGCCTTCGTTGGCTAGTGTGTACCCGGCTTAAGGTGGCCAGAATGTCCTGGAACCGATCAAACACAGTGTTCTGCATGTTGGAAGCTCCGCTTAGCGTGGCAAAAAGTCGGTTAGCGTGGCCACAAAATCTCATTATGCTATGTAAATTGAGGGCAGGCCAACATTCGACACACAGTAGTCATCAGAGATTTTGAAAGTTTTGCACAAAATAGTGACTGATTGTTCCCCATGGGGCAATTTCATCTCTGGCAAGTTGTGCACAATACATACCTCCACCAACAAGATATCCGAGACTTTCTTTGAAAATGAATAAAGCATTTCTTTATGGAACATTTTAATTAGCAAACAAATTGGGAATAATCCATATCCACAAAGTAGGTTCCATAAGATACAAACATGTGTTTCGGCTCACCAAGAGCATTCGTGTGTCATGTCTTATAACACATGGTTGTGGTCATGGATTATTCAAAATTTGTTTGCATACAAGTAACCCAAATTGTAAATTATACTAGGTATTTCTTAATCTTGATTATTATCCATGTACCGATAAAACGATGTTAGAAAAATCGATGTTAGCAATTTTTTCATAAAAAATTTCATTTCGCTTAACCGGCTTTGACTGTACTAAATATCTGATATTGGTAATGAAAAGTAACTTATTAAATGTTATAATTTTTTTTTATTTTTTGTTTGTAGTTAAAAATTAAAAGCAATACAATATGGAAATTGGAATATTTTCGATTTTTTAATTGCACAAAAACGAGTTCATTTATTCATTAAAATATCAAAATACAAATTACATTTAGTTATTTGAAATTTTTAATAGACATTAATGGAAATTTTAAGATATTTATTGATGAATTAGAACATGAAAATTGCTTATTGCACCTAGTGGCAAGGGCGGCGACCACACGGATGATTCCGGCCAATCACAGGGCAGCTGCACTAAGGCATCCCGCATTTCGGTAAACGATCGGTTCAAGATCGGTATTTGTAGTCCGCAGCGCCACCTAGCGACGTTGGGTTGTGCCGACATGGCCGACGCGGAGATGCCGTGTCAGCACAGCCGGATTTTAGTAGGTTTGAGCCGACGCCGAGTCGACACGGCGGGAGTGTCGTCTCAGGCCGGTAACACATACGGGTCATTCCACGTGAAATCAGCAAATGAGGTGCGCACCATGTTTTTTTAAAAAATCTGAAATTTTACAGGTAGTAAGTATACATATTAACTTAAACTTCTGCAAAGTTGTAGATTTTTTGGAGCTTTATATCGGACGCAAAAAATTGCCGAAGCAACGACGGCGGCGATAATTTCGTAAAAACAGCCTTGCGCGAACACAGATATCTCCTCACCTAATAGATGTATCAATAAACTTATAAGAACATTTTTTAAAGGCCAGGAAGAGTACTAAATAAAACGCTATATCACATTTTCGAGGAAACGCGAAAGATGTCTCCCTATGTCGAGTCAAAGTTGAGCAATTTCTCGTAACGTTTTTGAAGTTTGGGCCAGTGTATTTCCGGTTTGAAAACGTATTTTGAAATTTCAATTAAGTCAGCATAGTCACTCATACCGATAGATATCCTGGCACTCGTAAAACCTTCCAATTTGTTTGAAACCCCAGAGATTTTTAGTCAAATATCGGGAAATTTGAAAAACACCAAATTTTGAGATTTAATTCCCAATTTTTGACAGGTCTTAAAAATACACGGTTTGCGGGAATATGTACCTGGCATCATGTTTAATGACACCATGTAATAAAACTCGTGTTTATTGGCGCGTTTCTATTTTTTCTGTATTTTTAAAAAAGTCGAAATGCGACGAAAAAACACATTTTTTTTATTCTATAAATGGTTGAAATCAATGTGAAATATAAAGATATCAAACAATAAGTGTAAAAATTCTAACGTTGCATGATTTTTCATTGTTATGATAATTTTTATTGCTCTCCTGACCATCTGGGAGAGCGCCACCCCTGGTGAGCTGCAGGAAAGCTACATCTGGGATAGCTGCATTTGCAGATCATAATCAATTAATCAGTGTAATTTTGGTTAAAAATCATGCAACGTTAGAATTTTTACACATATTGATTGATATCTTTATATTTCACATTGATTTCAACCATTTATAGAATAAAAAAATGTGTTTTTTCGTCGCATTTCAACTTTTTTAAAAATACGGAAAAAATAAAAACGCGCCAATAAACACGAGTTTTATTACATGGTGCGTTGAAACATGATGTCAGGTACATATTCCCGCAAATCGTGTATTTTTAAGACTTGTCAAAACTTGGGAATTAAATCTCAAAATATGGTGTTTTTTCAAATTTTCCAATATTTGACTGTAAAAAGCTCCAGGGTTTGAAACAAATTGGAAGATTATACGAGTGCCAGGATATCTGTCGGTATGAGTGACTATGCTGACACAATTGGAATTTCAAAATATATTTTCAAACCGGAAATACACTAGCCCAAACTTCAAAAACGTAACGAGAAATTGGTCAACTTTGACTCGCCGTAGGGAGACATCTTACGTGTTTCGTCGAAAATATGATATAACGTTTTATTTAGTACTCTTCCTGGCCTTTAAAAAACGTTCTTATAACATTTTTGATACACCTATTAGGTGAGGAGATATCTGCGTTTGCAGAAAGGCTTTTTTTGCGAAATTATCGCCGCCATCCTTGCTTCGTCAATTTTTTGCGTCCGATATAAGGCTCCAAAAAATCTACAACTTTGCATAAGTTTAAGTTAATGTGTATATTAACATCCTGTAAAATTTCAGATATTTTTAAAAAACATGGTGCAACGATTTTATTCAACATTTGCTGATTTCACATGGAATGACTCATACATCTTCCTCCATTGAAAAATTACATTTATACATGTCCTTGAAATCTGCCCAAGGCAAAAAACACAAAGGACGTGATTACACGAGATAGGATTTTGAGGTCATTGTTTTACTGGATTCAGTTTGGTGCTCGAACAACGGATTCATACGCACATAGCATGGCAGTTATCTGGTACCTGAGTTGGGGACAGTATGATGAGAACATCAGGAAACCCTCATAATACTTAAATGACTACCTTTCTCGAGGACCATGTGCCGTGAATCTTGATTTAGACGAAGAAGAGGACGAGAGCTAACACAGAATCAACAGGGTTACGAATGAAATAAACATGCCATTCACACTAAACTGTAACAGCTGCAACATGAAATAAACAGATACATGTGTAACAACCTTGTTGATTAGTTCCAGGGACTTCCACATATCTAACATACAACAATGGGTGGTAGTGGTTCGAAAAGACACTTCTCTGCATAGCACCTTTTCGCTTGCTAACAACCGCAATATCTCATGAACCACACATTTCCCCGCAAAATAACTTGCATATTCGTAATGTGATCATCAAGATATTACTGATTACACCAAACAGAATCCAGTAGAACAATGACCTCAAAATCTGATCTCGTGTAATCACGTCTTTACTGGAAAGAAAGTTTATTTAAAGGAGAAATGCAGAGGTTTTCGACACCTAAATCAAAGTGAGTATTCCATTAAGTTTAGGTATCAAATGCATGTAGCTTCAATATACGAGGTGTTTTAGAAAAGTAATGAGACTGGCAATACTGCGAGTGATCTGGCAATGCCATGATGTTCTACTTGTGCAGGCCTGCGTGTTCATGCCTTCCAGATGCTCAGTCCGAGTTTCAGGTCCATACAGCCATTACGTGATTTTTGAGAGCTCTTTCAGTGAAGTTGAGTTTTCCTTGTGCGTTACAAAAATGGAGCAGCGGAATTTAGAGCAACATTATGCCATCAATTTTTGTGTTAAACTTGGGGAATTGGCGAGTGTGACTTTTGAAAAGTTTAAGCAGGCCTATGGAGAACACTCCTTATCAAGAGCACAAGTTTTTCGCTGGCACAAATTATTTTTGATAGGCCAAGAAAATGGTGCCAAAAAACCTCGCAACAGAGCAGAAGGAGAATCAAAGAAGTGTGTGTTTATCTTCTTGAGAGGATTGCCAATGACCACAAATGGTTCAGTCGTGTGCTAATCTTCGGTCAAAATTTGGTGCACGATGTCCCAGGAAGATACTTAACCTTACAGTTTCAAAATGGGAAGTATATCGTTGTGAAATGAATTATGAGATTGGTAAGTTAGTTAACCTTGCTTGTGTAACCTGTTATCGCAATGTATGAGAATAAAAGTCGGGCACCTTAATTGATTCATAGGAACCCAAAACCAACAAGACTGATGGAATAAACCTCTCGACTCAGAGGTAGATACAACAATGAGGGCAATACAAACTTCATCTTACAAATTCCAGCATCTTTGGAAACGTTATTACAAATAGAAAATGGCATTGCTTAAATACACGCAGAATAGCCAAATGTAAGCTGTACAGTGCACTCAATGATCTGTGTGCCACTGGTGGGATATGAACGGTCACGAATGCATCAAAAAGTATTTTAGAAATGAAATACGCGTATATACTTTGGAAACGATCACTTGGTATATTGGAACAAAATATATCTGAAATATGACGTTTAATAACTAATTTCATCGCAATCTAAGCCCTAAATAAAGAAAATTCCGGCTCTAATCCATGCTGAACATTAACTGGACAAATTCAATTTCATATCTAATCCTAGCACAATATAAGTAGGCTGCAATTTATTTGGAGGTCAGATTCGCTTCCATCGCATACTAATACGTATACACACATTCCTCCTAAATTGGTTATTTAACATGTATGCGTTTAGATAACATTGCCATAGTGGCAATGCTTGTGTTTGTATCAGCTCAAATTCTATTAGATGTACCTATATTATTATTGAACGCCTTAGGTAAAGACACAACCGGCCAGAGTTGGAATGGAATTTCGCATGTTTTATTAACATTCTTCCATTCAATAGTTATGGCAACATAATTACTGTATGTACAATTTCGGATTGCTATTAGACAGTACAAAATGTCCATAAGTTTTCCAGAAGGCTGAGGTGAAAATTCATTATGCTGAATTTGGATAAAGTCTGTACTTGAATCTACTGCAAAGTTGTAAAACTAATTTTATATCCTAATTTCAACTTTGATCTTCAATATTTACTACAACTTCTTCAAAAACAATTCTTAAAAAACTAATATGTGAGAAGGAAACAATGTGTATATTATTTGCGAATTGCTGAGTCTTGTTTCTCTAAGTGAATAACTTATTCAATGTGCAAAAATAATCGATGGCTTCTGGGGAGATTTTAAGCGAAACGATAATATGCTGAGACACTAAAAGGGAAATAAAAAATGTCTCGATATCAAGTGCGACATTCGTCCAAAAATTTGCACATTTTACATGTATGAGTCCGAATAAATATTCGCAAGCAAGCTGCGGAATCATTCTTGCAACAGGAGAAAAAAGTATCTTCGCATGAATTATTCACCACAGGGAATGGTCGGAATTTTCGCACAGAGATGTATTAAAATGTACACACCAATGTTATATATTATTTGTATGTATGCATGTTCGTTTTCGCTGTCGTAAATAAATGAGTTCCTTAAATTCTTCATGCAGTATATACCACAAATACATTTTTCTTTGAGATTTCAATAACAAGGCCCCAAAATGCAATTTCCACACCATGAAATCTGTGCGTCAACATTGTATTGTAGTTAATCAAGCAAATTTGTAATTCAAGAGCACATCAGTGTTTTTGATGTCATGTGCTGACAAAATAATTAAACACCACTACTGACTGAATATTTATGATCACACAATAAGCAATTCTTACGTAATAAAATACGATTTAATCAGTTGAAAACAACGAGTTCAAAATGGAATAAATAGAACTAAACGTTAAAATATTAACAAGTATTTAAAAGATGCCCTATTATATATACTGGTATAGTACTTCATTTTACTAATAAATGTTAGGTTTTGTGGTATTATGTTACTAATTTATTTTTGCTTTCACAATAAACATTCTCTAAACCATTGATTGTCATACTTAAGTCAAGCATACGCAGCACGCTTGTGAACAAGAAAACTGGAAATTGAACGCCTATGGCAAAAACAATTCGCATTAGCTGTAAATGTGAAATTCTTTGGAGATTTGCCGCAGGAGTAAAGAAACTACATGTGCTATATAGGCCTACTGAACACAGAACAAGAAAGAAATATGAAAAATATATGTTTTCCACTTACCCGGTTGTCCAAATCAAAAAGGTATGAATCATCTTCACGTTGGTCTGCTTCCTGATCTGTGATCACTTCACCAATGTACCTAATTGAAATGCATATCACAATTAAATTTTTAAATTTCAAGTTAATCTTATGTAAGAATACAGCAATACTTAGTATAAAATTAACATCGCATTTTATCCATTTATTCCAGTTGAATTCTTATTTAGCAAGCATGCTACTCATTGTTGGGTACATGTACCCAACAATGCCTGTATTCACTTTCAATACAAAAACAATAATAGGCAATTTTGAATTAGGACCCAGTCACATGATAAAAATCTTATAATCTTACCTGCTTAACCAATTTATAATAATCATTGAGTGGATTGGATTTCCACATAAATACTGCAGTAATTATAAAACCTAACTTGAAATACAGATTTCAGCGCATTCAATGTTTTAATTACATTTTGTTAATACGTAATTATAATCCGATTGAGACAATAACAATTTTGTGTTTAAGTACAAAATAATTTTGATTTTTATGAAAACCTTATAATATCCCCAAGTTTTTCAGCAATTTCAATTTTTTTTAAAGATATTCCCTATTGGCTGCACCCTGCTTTGAGTACTTTAATATGGTAGCATTACAAAAGCATGTGGAAAATCATACGTACTCGCACATGAACGTTCCTTGAGGGATATCGCGCAGCGCTCTCACTCCCCATCCTTTTCCTCTGGTACGAAACAGCTGTAGCCGACACCTGTTACAGATGCAAACCACTCAGGCAAAGGTACTTCAAACGAAAATACTCTTGCAACTGAATCACTGCTCACATAATGCCATGCTGAACTACCCTGTTGTTACACGACTTCCAACAGAGGCATGTGCGGTTGCATTCAAATAGCAACGGTGGGTCTAACCGGTTGAATTCTTCAACGAGCCGCCGCTCTTGATCATACCAGCATCTTAAGCTGATGGAGCCACATGTGCAACTCGAAGAGGAACAATCATCTTCACACTCGCAACTCTAAAATGAATTAAAATGGAGTATTAAGCAATGTATCAGATAAACATATCACTGGACAAACACATCTTCCCATCCCAAAATATATGCAATCATTTTTTAACTCAAATTATCATTTTGCGTTTTTAACGAAAATTTCAATGTGCACAACATTAAATTCTTTTTATTTTTGTGGCATCATCTTCAACATAATGCGCATTGCACTGGTTTCCAAAAATAAATACGCACTTGTAGAGATGTGATGACGCGGTCTATATTGATTGGAGTTGTTTCGCAGTTCTCTAGAGTGTAGAGAAAGTCTTTTGGGTATCCTTCGTCATCGACACCATTCACGCATGGAATTGGGTTAGCTTCCTTTCCTCTCGAGATATCCCTGTTACGCACAACGCACAATTATATTACCAACTTACATTTTACTTTACGCAATACAATATTATTCACAAACTGCAAAGTCTTCAAGAATTATTTTTTATGTTCTATTTACTTGGGGATTTTGGCTCAATGGTATCATTCATTTTTCTCTTACAAGGATTTACAAAAAACACACTAAAAAGGAAGTCATTAAGGATTTATGCGACAAATAAAAATTATCGATCGTGCCTTCATTGCACATAGCAAACAAATTTTACTTCTTTGTCCTGTATGAGAGCATTTTGGGACTCAGTCCCTTCCTGATTTATTATTTCTTTGTGAAGGTTTTTGTGAGCTCATATGATTAACAATGTCTTAATATTTACACAAAATTTAATGGCCGCTAATAAATATAGCGGTAATATATGATAATTCTATGCCACAGGACACAGATTATGCCTTTTAATCAAGGCAACAAAACAGGAGAATGTGTCTACATGAAGCTTTTCAAATACAGTACAATTTAGTCTGTGGTATCATTCAGAAGATACAGTATATTCAAGATAGCAGGTTACACAATGTTTAAAACATTTACGCACACACCTTGCCATGAAGAAACTCGGCTCAAAACAAGTAAATAAATTTACTTTCATTCTGAAGCATAACCAGAAATGAACTTTCAATTGCAAGTGAAAATCAAAAATTTTGTTTGGACATTGAGTTTGATTTTGTACACCTCAATTAATTTTGAAACATTCACTTTCAAATGAAAGTAGAATTGTATGTACATTTCACTTTCATAGAATCATCTGCCATAAAATAAGGAAAAAAACACGACTTGCAAATCTGAAATTCGTTT